>CALYLW010000932.1:40279-262779 GCA_944989445.1 Ampullaceana balthica
AGGAATCCTAACTTACCACGCTCTGATATATATCAATCTTAACTTCCCAGGCCCTGGTATATAGGAATCCTAACTTATCACGCTCTGATATATAGCAATCTTAACTTCACAGGCCCTGGTATATAGGAATCCTAACTTACCCCGTTCTGATAAATAGCAATCTTAACTTGCCAGCCCTGGTATATAGGAATCCTAACTTACCACGCTCTTATATATAGCAATCTTAACTTCCCAGGCCCTGCTATATAGGAATCCTAACTTACCACGCTCTGATATATAGCAATCTTAACTTCCCAGGCCCTGGTATATAGGAATCCTAACTTACCACGCTCATATATATAGCAATCTTAACCCCCCAGGCCCTGGTATATAGGAATCCTAACTTACCACGCTCTGATATATAGCAATCTTAACTTCCCAGACCCTGGTATATAGGAATCCTAACTTACCACGCTCATATATATAGCAATCTTAACTCCCAGGCCCTTGGTATATAGGAATCCTAACTTACCACGCTCTGATATATAGCAATCTTAACCTCCCAGGCCCTGGTATATAGGAATCCTAACTTACCACGCTCTGATATATATCAATCTTAACTTCCCAGGCCCTCGTATCTAGGAATCCTAACTTACCCCGCTCTGATATATAACAATCTTAACCTCCCATGCCCTGGTATATAGGAATCCTAACTTACCACGCTCTGATATATAGCAATCTTAACCTCCCAGGCCCTGGTATATAGGAATCCTAACTTACCACGCTC
This sequence comes from Ampullaceana balthica, assembly GCA_944989445.1. Lineage (NCBI taxonomy): Eukaryota > Metazoa > Mollusca > Gastropoda > Lymnaeidae > Ampullaceana > Ampullaceana balthica. The sequence continues at coordinate 41,046 of CALYLW010000932.1, forward strand.
TGATATATAGCAATCTTAACCTCCCAGGCCCTGGTATATAGGAATCCTAACTTTCCACGCTCTGATATATAGCAATCTTAACTTCCCAGGCCCTGGTATATAGGAATCCTAACTTACCACGCTCTGATATATAGCAATCTTAACTTCCCAGGCCCTGGTATATAGGAACCCTAACTTATCACGCTCAGATATATAGCAATCTTAACTTCCCAGGCCCTGGTATATAGGAATACTAACTTACCACGCTCTGATATATAGCAATCTTAACTTCCCAGGCCCTGGTATATAGGAATCCTAACTTACCACGCTCTGATATATAGCAATCTTAACTTCCCATGCCCTGGTATATAGGAATCCTAAAATACCACGCTCTGATATATAGCAATCTTAACTTCCCAGGCCCTGGTATATAGGAATCCTAACTTACCACGCTCATATATATAGCAATCTTAACTTCCCAGGCCCTGGTATATAGGAATACTAATTTACCACGCACTGATATATAGCAATCTTAACTTCCCAGGCCCTGGTATATAGGAATCCTAACTTACCACGCTCAGATATATAGCAATCTTAACTTCCCAGGCCCTGGTATATAGGAATCCTAACTTACCACGCTCAGATATATAGCAATCTTAACTTCCCAGGCCCTGGTATATAGGAATCCTAACTTACCACGCTCTGATATATAGCAATCTTAACTTCCCAGGCCCTGGTATATAGGAATCCTAAATTACCACGCTCTGATATCTAGCAATCTTAACTTCCCAGGCCCTGGTATATAGGAATCCTAACTTACCACGCTCTGATATATAACAATCTTAACCTCCCAGGCCCTGGTATATAGGAATCCTAACTTACCACGCTCTGATATATAGCAATCTTAACCTCCCAGGCCCTGGTATATAGGAATCCTAACTTACCACGCTCTGATATATAGCAATCTTAACTTCCCATGCCCTGGTATATAGGAATCCTAAAATACCACTCTCTGATATCTAGCAATCTTAACTTCCCAGGCCCTGGTATATAGGAATCCTAACTTACCACGCTCTGATATATAACAACCTTAACCTCCCAGGCCCTGGTATATAGGAATCCTAACTTACCACGCTCTGATATATAGCAATCTTAACCTCCCAGGCCCTGGTATATAGGAATCCTAACTTACCACGCTCTGATATATAGCAATCTTAACCTCCCAGGCCCTGGTATATAGGAATCCTAACTTACCACGCTCTGATATATAGCAATCTTAACCTCCCAGGCCCTGGTATATAGGAATCCTAACTTACCACGCTCTGATATATAGCAATCTTAACTTCCCATGCCCTGGTATATAGGAATCCTAAAATACCACGCTCTGATATCTAGCAATCTTAACTTCCCAGGCCCTGGTATATAGGAATCCTAACTTACCACGCTCTGATATATAACAACCTTAACCTCCCAGGCCCTGGTATATAGGAATCCTAACTTACCACGCTCTGATATATAGCAATCTTAACCTCCCAGGCCCTGGTATATAGGAATCCTAACTTACCACGCTCTGATATATAGCAATCTTAACTTCCCAGGCCCTGGTATATAGGAATCCTAACTTTCCGCGCTCTGATATATAGCAATCTTAACTTCCCAGGCCCTGGTATATAGGAATCCTAACTTACCACGCTCTGATATATAGCAATCTTAACTTCCCAGGCCCTGGTATATAAGAATCCGAACTTACCACGCTCTGATATATAGCAATCTTAACTTCCCAGGCCCTTGGTAGATAGGAATCCTAATTTACCACGCTCTGATATATAGCAATCTTAACTTCCCAGGCGCTGGCATATAGGAATCCTAACTTACCACGCTCAGATATATAGCAATCTTAACTTCCCAGGCCCTGGTATATAGGAATCCTAACTTACCACGCTCAGATATATAGCAATCTTAAATTCCCAGGCCCTGGTATATAGGAATCCTAACTTACCTCGCTCTGATATATAGCAATCTTAACTTCCCAGGCCCTTGTATATAGGAATCCTAACTTACCACGCTCTGATATATAGCAATCTTAACTTCCCATGCCCTGGTATATAGGAATCCTCAATTACCACGCTCTGATATCTAGCAATCTTAACTTCCCAGGCCCTGGTATATAGGAATCCTAACTTACCACGCTCTGATATATAACAATCTTAACCTCCCAGGCCCTGGTATATAGGAATCCTAACTTACCACGCTCTGATATATAGCAATCTTAAACCTCCCAGGCCCTGGTATATAGGAATCCTAACTTACCACGCTCTGATATATAGCAATCTTAACTTCCCATGCCCTGGTATATAGGAATCCTAAATTACCACGCTCTGATATATAGCAATCTTAACTTCCCAGGCCCTGGTATATAGGAATCCTAACTTACCACGCTCTGATATATAGCAATCTTAACCTCCCAGGCCCTGGTATATAGGAATCCTAACTTACCACGCTCTGATATATAGCAATCTTAACTTCCCAGGCCCTGGTATATAGGAATCCTAACTTACCACGCTCTGATATATAGCAATCTTAACCTCCCAGGCCCTGGTATATAGGAATCCTAACTTACCACGCTCTGATATATAGCAATCTTAACCTCCCAGGCCCTGGTATATAGGAATCCTAACTTACCACGCTCTGATATATAGCAATCTTAACCTCCCAGGCCCTGGTATATAGGAATCCTAACTTACCACGCTCTGATATATAGCAATCTTAACTTCCCATGCCCTGGTATATAGGAATCCTAAAATACCACGCTCTGATATATAGCAATCTTAACTTCCCAGGCCCTGGTATATAGGAATCCTAACTTACCACGCTCTGATATATAGCAATCTTAACCTCCCAGGCCCTTGGTATATAGGAATCCTAACTTACCACGCTCTGATATATATCAATCTTAACTTCCCAGGCCCTGGTATATAGGAATCCTAACTTACCACGCTCTGATATATAGCAATCTTAACTTCCCAGGCCCTGGTATATAGGAATCCTAACTTACCACGCTCTGATATATAGCAATCTTAACTTCCCAGGCCCTGGTATATAGGAATCCTAACTTACCACGCTCTGATATATAGCAATCTTAACTTCCCAGGCCCTGGTATATAGGAATCCTAACTTACCACGCTCTTATATATAGCAATCTTAACTTCCCAGGCCCTGGTATATAGGAATCCTAACTTACCACGCTCTGATATATAGCAATCTTAACTTCCCAGGCCCTGGTATATAGGAATCCTAACTTACCACGCTCATATATATAGCAATCTTAACCTCCCCAGGCCCTGGTATATAGGAATCCTAACTTACCACGCTCTGATATATAGCAATCTTAACTTCCCAGACCCTGGTATATAGGAATCCTAACTTACCACGCTCATATATATAGCAATCTTAAACTCCCAGGCCCTTGGTATATAGGAATCCTAACTTACCACGCTCTGATATATAGCAATCTTAACCTCCCAGGCCCTGGTATATAGGAATCCTAACTTACCACGCTCTGATATATATCAATCTTAACTTCCCAGGCCCTGGTATCTAGGAATCCTAACTTACCCCGCTCTGATATATAACAATCTTAACCTCCCATGCCCTGGTATATAGGAATCCTAACTTACCACGCTCTGATATATAGCAATCTTAACCTCCCAGGCCCTGGTATATAGGAATCCTAACTTACCACGCTCTGATATATAGCAATCTTAACCTCCCAGGCCCTGGTATATAGGAATCCTAACTTTCCACGCTCTGATATATAGCAATCTTAACTTCCCAGGCCCTGGTATATAGGAATCCTAACTTTACCACGCTCTGATATATAGCAATCTTAACTTCCCAGGCCCTGGTATATAGGAACCCTAACTTATCACGCTCAGATATATAGCAATCTTAACTTCCCAGGCCCTGGTATATAGGAATACTAACTTACCACGCTCTGATATATAGCAATCTTAACTTCCCAGGCCCTGGTATATAGGAATCCTAACTTACCACGCTCTGATATATAGCAATCTTAACTTCCCATGCCCTGGTATATAGGAATCCTAAAATACCACGCTCTGATATATAGCAATCTTAACTTCCCAGGCCCTGGTATATAGGAATCCTAACTTACCACGCTCATATATATAGCAATCTTAACTTCCCAGGCCCTGGTATATAGGAATACTAATTTACCACGCACTGATATATAGCAATCTTAACTTCCCAGGCCCTGGTATATAGGAATCCTAACTTACCACGCTCAGATATATAGCAATCTTAACTTCCCAGGCCCTGGTATATAGGAATCCTAACTTACCACGCTCAGATATATAGCAATCTTAACTTCCCAGGCCCTGGTATATAGGAATCCTAACTTACCACGCTCTGATATATAGCAATCTTAACTTCCCAGGCCCTGGTATATAGGAATCCTAACTTACCACGCTCTGATATATAGCAATCTTAACTTCCCAGGCCCTGGTATATAGGAATCCTAACTTACCACGCTCTGATATATAGCAATCTTAACTTCCCAGGCCCTGGTATATAGGAATCCTAACTTACCACGCTCTGATATATAGCAATCTTAACCTCCCAGGCCCTGGTATATAGGAATCCTAACTTACCACGCTCTGATATATAGCAATCTTAACCTCCCAGGCCCTGGTATATAGGAATCCTAACTTACCACGCTCTGATATATAGCAATCTTAACTTCCCATGCCCTGGTATATAGGAATCCTAAAATACCACGCTCTGATATCTAGCAATCTTAACTTCCCAGGCCCTGGTATATAGGAATCCTAACTTACCACGCTCTGATATATAACAATCTTAACCTCCCAGGCCCTGGTATATAGGAATCCTAACTTACCACGCTCTGATATATAGCAATCTTAACCTCCCAGGCCCTGGTATATAGGAATCCTAACTTACCACGCTCTGATATATAGCAATCTTAACCTCCCAGGCCCTGGTATATAGGAATCCTAACTTACCACGCTCTGATATATAGCAATCTTAACCTCCCAGGCCCTGGTATATAGGAATCCTAACTTTACCACGCTCTGATATATAGCAATCTTAACTTCCCAGGCCCTGGTATATAGGAATCCTAACTTACCACGCTCTGATATATAGCAATCTTAACTTCCCAGGCCCTGGTATATAAGAATCCGAACTTACCACGCTCTGATATATAGCAATCTTAACTTCCCAGGCCCGTGGTATATAGGAATCCTAACTTTACCACGCTCTGATATATAGCAATCTTAACTTCCCAGGCGCTGGCATATAGGAATCCTAACTTACCACGCTCAGATATATAGCAATCTTAACTTCCCAGGCCCTGGTATATAGGAATCCTAACTTACCACGCTCAGATATATAGCAATCTTAAATTCCCAGGCCCTGGTATATAGGAATCCTAACTTACCACGCTCTGATATATAGCAATCTTAACTTCCCAGGCCCTGGTATATAGGAATCCTAACTTACCACGCTCTGATATATAGCAATCTTAACTTCCCATGCCCTGGTATATAGGAATCCTCAAACTTACCACGCTCTGATATCTAGCAATCTTAACTTCCCAGGCCCTGGTATATAGGAATCCTAACTTACCACGCTCTGATATATAACAATCTTAACCTCCCAGGCCCTGGTATATAGGAATCCTAACTTACCACGCTCTGATATATAGCAATCTTAACCCTCCCCAGGCCCTGGTATATAGGAATCCTAACTTACCACGCTCTGATATATAGCAATCTTAACTTCCCATGCCCTGGTATATAGGAATCCTAAATACCCCGCTCTGATATATAGCAATCTTAACTTCCCAGGCCCTGGTATATAGGAATCCTAACTTACCACGCTCTGATATATAGCAATCTTAACCTCCCAGGCCCTTGGTATATAGGAATCCTAACTTACCACGCTCTGATATATATCAATCTTAACTTCCCAGGCCCTGGTATATGGGAATCCTAACTTACCACGCTCTGATATATAACAACCTTAACCTCCCAGGCCCTGGTATATAGGAATCATAACTTACCACGCTCTGATATATAGCAATCTTAACCTCCCAGGCCCTGGTATATAGGAATCCTAACTTACCACGCTCTGATATATGGCAATCTTAACCTCCCAGGCCCTGGTATATAGGAATCCTAACTTACCACGCTCTGATATATATGCAATCTTAACTTCCCATGCCCTGGTATATAGGAATCCTAAAATACCACGCTCTGATATATAGCAATCTTAACCTCCCAGGCCCTGGTATATAGGAATCCTAACTTACCACGCTCTGATATATAGCAATCTTAACCTCCCAGGCCCTGGTATATAGGAATCCTAACTTACCACGCTCTGATATATATCAATCTTAACTTCCCAGGCCCTGGTATATAGGAATCCTAACTTACCACGCTCTGATATATATCAATCTTAACTTCCCAGGCCCTGGTATATAGGAATCCTAACTTACCACGCTCTGATATATAGCAATCTTAACTTCACAGGCCCTGGTATATAGGAATCCTAACTTACCACGCTCTGATATATAGCAATCTTAACTTGCCCAGCCCTGGTATATAGGAATCCTAACTTACCACGCTCTGATATATAGCAATCTTAACTTCCCAGGCCCTGGTATATAGGAATCCTAACTTACCACGCTCTGATATATAGCAATCTTAACTTCCCAGGCCCTGGTATATAGGAATCCTAACTTACCACGCTCTGATATATAGCAATCTTAACCTCCCAGGCCCTGGTATATAGGAATCCTAACTTACCACGCTCTGATATATAGCAATCTTAACTTCCCAGGCCCTGGTATATAGGAATCCTAACTTACCACGCTCTGATATATAGCAATCTTAACCTCCCAGGCCCTGGTATATAGGAATCCTAACTTACCACGCTCTGATATATAGCAATCTTAACTTCCCAGGCCCTGGTATATAGGAATCCTAACTTACCACGCTCTGATATATAGCAATCTTAACTTCCCAGGCCCTGGTATATAGGAATCCTAACTTACCACGCTCTGATATATAGCAATCTTAACTTCCCAGGCCCTGGTATATAGGAATCCTAACTTACCACGCTCTGATATATAGCAATCTTAACTTCCCAGGCCCTGGTATATAGGAATCCTAACTTACCACGCTCTGATATATAGCAATCTTAACTCCCAGGCCCTGGTATATAGGAATCCTAACTTACCACGCTCTGATATATAGCAATCTTAACCTCCCAGGCCCTGGTATATAGGAATCCTAACTTACCACGCTCTGATATATAGCAATCTTAACTTCCCAGGCCCTGGTATATAGGAATCCTAACTTACCACGCTCTGATATATAGCAATCTTAACTTCCCATGCCCTGGTATATAGGAATCCTAAACTTACCACGCTCTGATATATAGCAATCTTAACTTCCCAGGCCCTGGTATATAGGAATCCTAACTTACCACGCTCTGATATATAGCAATCTTAACCTCCCAGGCCCTGGTATATAGGAATCCTAACTTACCACGCTCTGATATATAGCAATCTTAACTTCCCATGCCCTGGTATATAGGAATCCTAACTTACCACGCTCTGATATATAGCAATCTTAACTTCCCAGGCCCTGGTATATAGGAATCCTAACTTACCACGCTCTGATATATAGCAATCTTAACCTCCCAGGCCCTGGTATATAGGAATCCTAACTTACCACGCTCTGATATATAGCAATCTTAACTCCCAGGCCCTGGTATATAGGAATCCTAACTTACCACGCTCTGATATATAGCAATCTTAACTTCCCAGGCCCTGGTATATAGGAATCCTAACTTACCACGCTCTGATATATAGCAATCTTAACCTCCCAGGCCCTGGTATATAGGAATCCTAACTTACCACGCTCTGATATATAGCAATCTTAACTTCCCAGGCCCTGGTATATAGGAATCCTAACTTACCACGCTCTGATATATAGCAATCTTAACTTCCCAGGCCCTGGTATATAGGAATCCTAACTTACCCACGCTCTGATATATAGCAATCTTAACTTCCCAGCCCTGGTATATAGGAATCCTAACTTACCACGCTCTGATATATAGCAATCTTAACTTCCCAGGCCCTGGTATATAGGAATCCTAACTTACCACGCTCTGATATATAGCAATCTTAACTTCCCAGGCCCTGGTATATAGGAATCCTAACTTACCACGCTCTGATATATAGCAATCTTAACCTCCCAGGCCCTGGTATATAGGAATCCTAACTTACCACGCTCTGATATATAGCAATCTTAACTTCCCAGGCCCTGGTATATAGGAATCCTAACTTACCACGCTCATGATATATAGCAATCTTAACCTCCCAGGCCCTGGTATATAGGAATCCTAACTTACCACGCTCTGATATATAGCAATCTTAACCTCCCAGGCCCTGGTATATAGGAATCCTAACTTACCACGCTCTGATATATATCAATCTTAACTTCCCAGGCCCTGGTATCTAGGAATCCTAACTTACCACGCTCTGATATATAGCAATCTTAACTTCCCAGGCCCTGGTATATAGGAATCCTAACTTACCACGCTCTGATATATGGCAATCTTAACTTCCCAGGCCCTGGTATATAGGAATCCTAACTTACCACGCTCTGATATATACCAATCTTAACCTCCCATGCCCTGGTATATAGGAATCCTAACTTACCACGCTCTGATATATAGCAATCTTAACCTCCCAGGCCCTGGTATATAGGAATCCTAACTTACCACGCTCTGATATATAGCAATCTTAACCTCCCAGGCCCTGGTATATAGGAATCCTAACTTTCCACGCTCTGATATATAGCAATCTTAACTTCCCAGGCCCTGGTATATAGGAATCCTAACTTTACCACGCTCTGATATATAGCAATCTTAACTTCCCAGGCCCTGGTATATAGGAATCCCTAACTTACCACGCTCTGATATATAGCAATCTTAACTTCCCAGGCCCTGGTATATAGGAATCCTAACTTACCACGCTCTGATATATAGCAATCTTAACTTCCCAGGCCCTGGTATATAGGAATCCTAACTTACCACGCTCTGATATATATCAATCTTAACTTCCCAGGCCCTGGTATATAGGAATCCTAACTTACCACGCTCTGATATATAGCAATCTTAACTTCACAGGCCCTGGTATATAGGAATCCTAACTTACCACGCTCTGATATATAGCAATCTTAACTTCCCAGGCCCTGGTATATAGGAATCCTAACTTACCACGCTCTGATATATAGCAATCTTAACTTCCCAGGCCCTGGTATATAGGAATCCTAACTTACCACGCTCTGATATATAGCAATCTTAACCTCCCAGGCCCTGGTATATAGGAATCCTAACTTACCACGCTCTGATATATAGCAATCTTAACTTCCCAGGCCCTGGTATATAGGAATCCTAACTTACCACGCTCTGATATATAGCAATCTTAACCTCCCAGGCCCTGGTATATAGGAATCCTAACTTACCACGCTCTGATATATAGCAATCTTAACCTCCCAGGCCCTGGTATATAGGAATCCTAACTTACCACGCTCTGATATATAGCAATCTTAACTTCCCAGGCCCTGGTATATAGGAATCCTAACTTACCACGCTCTGATATATAGCAATCTTAACTTCCCAGGCCCTGGTATATAGGAATCCTAACTTACCACGCTCTGATATATAGCAATCTTAACTTCCCAGGCCCTGGTATATAGGAATCCTAACTTACCACGCTCTGATATATAGCAATCTTAACTTCCCAGGCCCTGGTATATAGGAATCCTAACTTACCACGCTCTGATATATAGCAATCTTAACTTCCCAGGCCCTGGTATATAGGAATCCTAACTTACCACGCTCTGATATATAGCAATCTTAACCTCCCAGGCCCTGGTATATAGGAATCCTAACTTACCACGCTCTGATATATAGCAATCTTAACTTCCCAGGCCCTGGTATATAGGAATCCTAACTTACCACGCTCTGATATATAGCAATCTTAACTTCCCAGGCCCTGGTATATAGGAATCCTAACTTACCACGCTCTGATATATAGCAATCTTAACTTCCCAGGCCCTGGTATATAGGAATCCTAACTTACCACGCTCTGATATATAGCAATCTTAACCTCCCAGGCCCTGGTATATAGGAATCCTAACTTACCACGCTCTGATATATAGCAATCTTAACCTCCCAGGCCCTGGTATATAGGAATCCTAACTTACCACGCTCTGATATATAGCAATCTTAACTTCCCAGGCCCTGGTATATAGGAATCCTAACTTACCACGCTCTGATATATAGCAATCTTAACCTCCCAGGCCCTGGTATATAGGAATCCTAACTTACCACGCTCTGATATATAGCAATCTTAACTTCCCAGGCCCTGGTATATAGGAATCCTAACTTACCACGCTCTGATATATAGCAATCTTAACTTCCCAGGCCCTGGTATATAGGAATCCTAACTTACCACGCTCTGATATATAGCAATCTTAACCTCCCAGGCCCTGGTATATAGGAATCCTAACTTACCACGCTCTGATATATAGCAATCTTAACTTCCCAGGCCCTGGTATATAGGAATCCTAACTTACCACGCTCTGATATATAGCAATCTTAACTTCCCAGGCCCTGGTATATAGGAATCCTAACTTACCACGCTCTGATATATAGCAATCTTAACTTCCCAGGCCCTGGTATATAGGAATCCTAACTTACCACGCTCTGATATATAGCAATCTTAACCTCCCAGGCCCTGGTATATAGGAATCCTAACTTACCACGCTCTGATATATAGCAATCTTAACTTCCCAGGCCCTGGTATATAGGAATCCTAACTTACCACGCTCTGATATATAGCAATCTTAACCTCCCAGGCCCTGGTATATAGGAATCCTAACTTACCACGCTCTGATATATAGCAATCTTAACTTCCCAGGCCCTGGTATATAGGAATCCTAACTTACCACGCTCTGATATATAGCAATCTTAACTTCCCAGGCCCTGGTATATAGGAATCCTAACTTACCACGCTCTGATATATAGCAATCTTAACTTCCCAGGCCCTGGTATATAGGAATCCTAACTTACCACGCTCTGATATATAGCAATCTTAACTTCCCAGGCCCTGGTATATAGGAATCCTAACTTACCACGCTCTGATATATAGCAATCTTAACTTCCCAGGCCCTGGTATATAGGAATCCTAACTTACCACGCTCTGATATATAGCAATCTTAACTTCCCAGGCCCTGGTATATAGGAATCCTAACTTACCACGCTCTGATATATAGCAATCTTAACTTCCCAGGCCCTGGTATATAGGAATCCTAACTTACCACGCTCTGATATATAGCAATCTTAACCTCCCAGGCCCTGGTATATAGGAATCCTAACTTACCACGCTCTGATATATAGCAATCTTAACTTCCCAGGCCCTGGTATATAGGAATCCTAACTTACCACGCTCTGATATATAGCAATCTTAACCTCCCAGGCCCTTGGTATATAGGAATCCTAACTTACCACGCTCTGATATATAACAATCTTAACCTCCCAGGCCCTGGTATATAGGAATCCTAACTTACCACGCTCTGATATATATCAATCTTAACTTCCCAGGCCCTGGTATATAGGAATCCTAACTTACCACGCTCTGATATATAGCAATCTTAACTTCCCAGGCCCTGGTATATAGGAATCCTAACTTACCACGCTCTGATATATAGCAATCTTAACTTCCCAGGCCCTGGTATATAGGAATCCTAACTTACCACGCTCTGATATATAGCAATCTTAACTTCCCAGGCCCTGGTATATAGGAATCCTAACTTACCACGCTCTGATATATAGCAATCTTAACTTCCCAGGCCCTGGTATATAGGAATCCTAACTTACCACGCTCTGATATATAGCAATCTTAACTTCCCAGGCCCTGGTATATAGGAATCCTAACTTACCACGCTCTGATATATAGCAATCTTAACCTCCCAGGCCCTGGTATATAGGAATCCTAACTTACCACGCTCTGATATATAGCAATCTTAACCTCCCAGGCCCTGGTATATAGGAATCCTAACTTACCACGCTCTGATATATAGCAATCTTAACCTCCCAGGCCCTGGTATATAGGAATCCTAACTTACCACGCTCTGATATATAGCAATCTTAACCTCCCAGGCCCTGGTATATAGGAATCCTAACTTACCACGCTCTGATATATAGCAATCTTAACTTGCCCAGGCCCTGGTATATAGGAATCCTAACTTACCACGCTCTGATATATAGCAATCTTAACTTCCCAGGCCCTGGTATATAGGAATCCTAACTTACCACGCTCTGATATATAGCAATCTTAACTTCCCAGGCCCTGGTATATAGGAATCCTAACTTACCACGCTCTGATATATAGCAATCTTAACCTCCCAGGCCCTGGTATATAGGAATCCTAACTTACCACGCTCTGATATATAGCAATCTTAACTTCCCAGGCCCTGGTATATAGGAATCCTAACTTACCACGCTCTGATATATAGCAATCTTAACCTCCCAGGCCCTGGTATATAGGAATCCTAACTTACCACGCTCTGATATATAGCAATCTTAACTTCCCAGGCCCTGGTATAATAGGAATCCTAACTTACCACGCTCTGATATATAGCAATCTTAACTTCCCAGGCCCTGGTATATAGGAATCCTAACTTACCACGCTCTGATATATATCAATCTTAACTGCCCAGGCCCTGGTATATAGGAATCCTAACTTACCACGCTCTGATATATATCAATCTTAACTTCCCAGGCCCCTGGTATATAGGAATCCTAACTTACCACGCTCTGATATATAGCAATCTTAACCTCCCAGGCCCTGGTATATAGGAATCCTAACTTACCACGCTCTGATATATATCAATCTTAACTTCCCAGGCCCTGGTATATAGGAATCCTAACTTATCACGCTCTGATATATAGCAATCTTAACTTCACAGGCCCTGGTATATAGGAATCCTAACTTACCACGCTCTGATATATAGCAATCTTAACTTCCCAGGCCCTGGTATATAGGAATCCTAACTTACCACGCTCTGATATATAGCAATCTTAACTTCCCAGGCCCTGGTATATAGGAATCCTAACTTACCACGCTCTGATAGATAGCAATCGTAACTTCCCAGGCCCTGGTATATAGGAATCCTAACTTACCACGCTCTGATATATAGCAATCTTAACTTCCTTGTCCTGGCATTTAGCAATTGTAACTTTTCACGCCGTATCAGTTAGACATCTTAAATAAATCATCATTTAAATAATCAAAATCAATTAAATTATCTTAATAATCGTCATCATCTACATCGTATCAATTATTTTCTAAATCATAAAATATCATCTAAATCATACAAATTATCATCTAAATTATCATCTAAATCAATATTAAAATCTTTGTTGTAAATTTACTAAACTTATCTCTATGAACTGTCTAATGTCATAATGTTTGGAAATATTTACTATAAAAGTGCATTCCCTTTGGGACCTCTAACATATACGATGACACAGGAATGTGACAATATGAATTAATAAGTTGAATATGACAATATGATCGATCAAATACTTGCAGTAAATTATTACACATTATATAGGGTTAACTGTTTATATGTTGCTGTTATTCTCGTACATTCGTACATACATTAAATATCATTGAAACATATATTCTTCTGCTTTTTATCCAATTTATTATTATAAAAAGATTTTTTTTAAATTATAATTTACCCATAATTAAATATATAGACAATTTAAAACATGTTTACCTATCGTTGGTCGAAATTCAGCAAATACAAATACAAATGTTGTTCTTTATTAAAACCATTTTCAAAATTTTATATTTATAATAACTACTTTTCACATCTGTGAGTTCAAAAGTTCTACATGACAGAGTTTAGTTTTAAAAATGGAGAAAATAACTGGATGCACAAACATTTTATACTATCAAATGGTGCCTTAAAAGTTATAATATGAAATCGACACCAATTAATGTTATCCCAGACAAATACACACTTCTCATGAAAAGGTGTACAAAAGAAAATAACCGGCAATTTAATTGCTCACATAATTGCTTATTGTATTTGACCCTAACTATTGGTGGTAATATTTTGTTTTGTTTTCCTATTATATTTTTTTCATAACCTCTTATTGATAGAACCTATGCACATTCACAGCCAATGTTGGATATTTACTTGTACTGAGAAACAACTTCGTTTCGGATACATTTCTTTGTTAAACCGTTTTTTTAATAAGACGAAATAATAATTGATACTGTAGTATTGATAAAATGTTTATTCAAGGCCCCATAATTGCTACTGTAGTATTGATATACTGTTTATGCAAGGCCCCACTTTTTAAAACATGACATTGGCCTAATTTAATTTCAACACGATACACGCTATCACATCCACTCACATTCACAATCACATTTGTATGCAACACACACCCACCCATTCACCCACTCACACACACACACAGAGAGAGAGAGAGAGAGAGAGAGAGAGAGAGAGAGAGAATGAGAGAGAGAGTGAGAGATAGAGAGATAGAGAGAGAGAGAGAGAGAGAGATATAGAGATAATTACTATTCCCCAAAAATTACTTGTACAATAAATCAGGAAATGCTGTTTGCAACTATAACAGTAACAGCATCAAAATTCCTCTGTTTAGATAGAAATACGATTTGAAATTCTAAAATTAGCAACAGTTGGATTCTAATTTTTTTAAATTCGGTATTGATTAAGAAAACGAGCTTAACTTTAATTGCAATTTTTAAAACAATATTTAAAAACTAATTTGAAATATATATTTTTCTACGGATCTATTAAAACGTGAAAAAGGACCGTCCATAAATGATGTCACGCGATTTTTGACGATTTTTTTACTCCCCCTCCCCCCTTCGTCACACGTCATCACAAAAACTTAGACCCCCCAACTCCATTATGACGTCACAAAGCTTCGAACCCCCCCCCCAAAGCCGTATTTTCTAATTGCAAATTAGCATGTTTCAAATGGATTTTTTTGTCAAATAATCATGTATTTAGTGTACGCCTGCACTCTAATATAGTAACACGCGTGAAGCCATGTAAATCTTCATAAAATAAATTGTAAGAAATCAAATATTTAAGTGGAACTTTTATTTAAAGTTGCAAATTTGATGTGACGTCAAATTTTTTCAAACACCCCTCCCCCCTCGTCACACATCGTCACAAATGTGTAGAGCCCCACCCCCCCCCCTAGGTGCGTGACGTCATTTATGGACGGCCCCGAAAGTTGTCATAGAATTATTTGAAGATAATCGTTGAATCGAACCAAAACGATGCTCTGGCCAGTGTACTGAAGACATAATGAGTTCAGGCAGGTTTCTTGTGACATTTGAAAACATCACTGATACAGCGGCGCTTCCTTTTGCATCTAATGTCGATACTTGAGTTACAGACGACCAGTTCGCGGCCATACCTTGTTTTTACTCAGTGGTAGGCTTAATGACGTCATTGTTCGGGCTCATTACCAACGCCATGCTCATTCTTTTAGAATGCGGTCCTCATAATGTAGTATGTGACATCTATTTAAAGAACAGCTTCCGATGTCTTTCGTTTTTATAAATGCAAAGAACAGTGACTACTACACACCCCTGATGGTAAACTTAGTTTAAACAAATCCTTAGCGAAGTTGAAGAGATTATGTTTTTTATTAGACAAGAACGAGTTATATATTATCTCTAAGTGTCTCTCATTATTTGCGATCAAAGATGAATCCCGTGTTTTCAGGCCCTGCGCCCTTTAAATAAAAAAACACCAAAAACAAATTATATATATATTTTTTATATTTAGAGGATGGCAATGGACACATTATTTGATTTTAAATGGACTTTTTATCAGGTGTAATAAAACTAAGACGCAAACATATATGGAATTAACATACATAAGAATCATTTATTTTCCTTTGAAGCGTACTTGTTCGTTTTAAATTCAGCTGGACAATGCATCACAATTTTTTTTTAAATCGTGATTAAATTTTCTCAAACCTTGAAACAATGAAATACATAACGATGAACACATAATGGCTGAATCTTGTAAAACCTTTTAAACAATTTAGCGTCCCTACAACACTGGTAATTGCAACACACAATTTGTTAAGTGATGAGTTTCCATCAGATCAATGAGAAGAAAATACGTTTTGCGTAGAAAGATACTTTGGACATTTGTGCAAGACATTGATTGCCCGTTGTTAAGGTATTACGATGTAAAAAAGAGTGTTTAAATTTAAAAACAACAAGTTCATCGATGAAATTGAAACAAAAATTGCTGAGTTTAAATAATTGCTGAGTTTAAATAATTCCTGAGTTTAAATAATTGCTGAGTTTAAACAAAGCTCATTTATTTGTAAAAAGAAACACATGTGTCTTATTTATCTTTGATCTTTCTAAAATGACTTGGAATAATTTTACTCAACAAATGAGTTTATAAACAATATTTCTCAATAAACAAAGAAATAAAAATGAATCATTTTTTATAATATCATCAGGTTTTCTAAAGATTGAACGACTTAAAATGTAGTATTTCATTGTTATTTCAATTTCTGAAACTGGGTTCAGTTTAACGCTGAGTTCTCAGTTTGCAAAAGATGTGTGAGGCAATAAATATGGAACATATGAAAACTCTTTTTGCTTGATAGTGAACTTAAACTTGATCGCATTCTATCTTAAAGTCTGAAGAAATGGAGCGAAATGGTGAAACATACGATAACAATACTTCAACCATTCTACACACTAAGAAAGTCCTAAACACATTGATCACAGATGACGAGTATTTTGTCTTACTCATCGTATTCAACGCCTTAAATTCTACAGTATCTATGTTTGGAATGGTGACTAACACAATTAACCTTGCGGTGTTCAGGAAGTTTGCCACACGAGACAGCTTCTTTACGTGCTTGTTGATTCTGTCATCTTCTGATTTTATTTGCTGTTTGTTGGCGTTTTTACAGCATGTGTCTACGGCGCTTTGGATCACAGAAATGGGGAGTGAATATCAAGTTGTTTTTTCTGTTCAACCCATGGCCATGTATGTCACTTTCGGAAACATACGAACTTGCGCGTTTAATATCCCGGTCCTAGTAACGTTATACCTATCCATAGCCAAATGTATGTGCGTTGTTAAGCCATTGCACTTTAAAAACATGTTCTCGTTCAAGAGAACATCGTGGGTATTGAAAGGAATTTGCATATTTGCAGTGGTCAGTTACATTCCGGTGTATTCAAGCACTTGGATCATCGCTCAATACGATCAAACAGTTAACATCACGCGCCCTATATTGGTGCTGACCCCTTATCGAGACATCATACGAAGTGTCGTGTGGACTATCAGAGACGCAGTTCCGTCTATTCTGTCCAGTGTTGTCATTGTCATTTGTATTACATTTATGTCTCACGCATTGAGGCGATCCGCCCAATTCCGCATGTCCTTAAAATCCTATACGCTGACCACTGGTCGGCTAGAAGCCGAAAAATACACAAACAATAAAACAAACTCAACTAGAAATGTAAGTGTTTCCGAGTTACAGGTGATCAAACAGATTATTGTCATCGCTATGATTTTTATTGCTGGCAACACACCCAAGGTTTTTGTATTAATGTCATTGGCAGTCGTACCTGACCTAAATTTCGGAAAACGTTTCCAAAACTTTTACTTGGTTCTGATGTTGTCAAGAGAGCTCATTGAAAATATTATGTCGGCTGGAAATTTTTTGGTTTATTACAAATACAACTCAAAGTACAGGCAGTTTTTACGTTAACAAGTTTCGTGTGTTTAATCTACATTAAAATTTGTTTCAATTTATTTATTCCCACCTTTTAGGAAGTCTAACTGTTATCATATATATTTGGTTACTTTTATCGTAAAATTATTATGTATTTTATTTAGCAAATTTAAAAATAAAGTTCTTTGGCATTTAAAAGCACTACTTTTGTTTGAGATATTATCTGAACTACTGTCACTCAAGGATATGACTGCTCAGCTACACTCAAAGATAGGACTGCTCAGCTACACTCAAAGATATGACTGCTCAGCTACACTCAAAGATAGGACTGCTCAGCTACACTCAAGGATAGAACTGCTCAGCTACACTCAAGGATATGACTGCTCAGCTACACTCAATGATAGGACTGCTCAGCTACACTCAAAGATAGGACTGCTCAGCTACACTCAAAGATAGGACTGCTCAGCTACACTCAAAGATAGGACTGCTCAGCTACACTCAAAGATAGAACTGCTCAGCTACACTCAAAGATAGGACTGCTCAGCTACACTCAAAGATAGGACTGCTCAGCTACACTCAAAGATAGGACTGCTCAGCTACACTCAATGATAGGACTGCTCAGCTACACTCAAAGATAGGACTGCTCAGCTACACTCAAAGATAGGACTGCTCAGCTACACTCAAAGATAGGACTGCTCAGCTACACTCAAAGATAGGACTGCTCAGCTACACTCAAAGATAGGACTGCTCAGCTACACGATGAAACGCTACCTAACCCAACTGTGATGCACCATCGTCTCGTGAGACTGAAGGATGCCGATTATTACGATTACGATTACTGACGCTCCTTCTATACAGAAGATTAGCTTTGTCCATGATGTTCTCGATTTTGGTTTTTCTTTAACAGATCTGTTTAATCAATTTGAATAAAAATCGTAGTTACCAACCTTGACTAAATTTCAATCCTTATTCAACCCAATGTTGTAGATTATTGCTATCATAAGGTATCATAGCTTGTATAAGGCACATGAAATACGGGCTCCGGCCCCAGAACAAATGGATTTAGAAGTACAAAGCCATATTGTATTTAATATTTGTCCTCTATGTTTAGTGCACCAAGTTTGTTCTGCATCCATCCATCCATCCACACGGTACCCAATGTCTGAAGTAATATTTATTTAGATTTAAAAATACTTTATTTGTCCACAGGCTCTAACGGCATATATGAAACGCTCAAAATTCTTATATATTTTTCTCTGAATCATGAAGCGATGTATGTACCAAGATTGTTAATGATCATGTAAAATCCATTGGACAATCAAGTCTTAAAATTGTGTGAAAATGAATCTAGGGCTCACTGACCTGAAGGAGTGAACATGAGCAGTTAGTGTCTACAGTATTTTAAAATCGACCGTCATGCTTTTATACACCAACTTTAGACAAGATCCATCCATCCATCCATCCATCCATCCATCCATCCATCCATCCATCCATCCATCCATCCATCCATCCATCCATCCATCCATCGATCCACCACTAGCCAATTTTAATAAATGAAAATATTTATACAGCTCACATTCTTTTTTAAAAAAGACGTTATGGGCCCCTATGCCAGAATTAGTGAAGATTACGAGTTCAAATCCATATTCTATTTTAAAAATACCCATCACTTTTTCGAATGCCAAATACGGTCTAGATTTATCCATTCAACTGATAGCTAATGTTACAAATATTCTTCTTTCTTAAATGAGATATACCATTTAAAAAAATATTAATGGACCCCAAACCTCTACTAGATTTAAAACTGGATCATTGGGATCGAAATATGTGACAAGCTTAGTGAAGATCGATATTGTCATGAAGAAACCTTTGTGACGCAAAGCTAGACAGCTACCAAAAATTTTGTCATATATATATATACTAGCAAAATACCCCCGCTTCGCTGCGGAAATTAGTATTTCAGTTACGTTGAGAATCCGCGAAACACAAATTCAAAACACCAATTGATTTCAATCTGGATCATGATGGATATAATACATATATTAACTTCAACGTCTTGTCTGTCTGTCCTAGTCCCGCAGAAAAACAAAAGCTAAAAGTAAAAAATGACACACTTCCCGCGATCCTATCGAGCTGATAATTTAATTTATTTTTGTCTGCTACCATTGCGGGAGGGTACGCAACAACTTCACAAAGTTTCATGCTTCTTCCTACACGGGAAGTTATCTATGTAATGATGAGTCTGTTTTATATAGCTCATTTCAGAAAAAAAATACATTTTGGCCCCCGGCCCCCTAATAAATGATAATTTTACATTTGTTTTGATGGTTACCATTGCGGAAGTGTACTTAACAACTCTCCAAAGTTTCATGCTGCTATAAACACGAGACATTGGAGAATTAGTGATGAGTCAGTTTTTTATATAAGAAAAAGATACATTTGGGCCCCCGGCCCCCATTAAGTGAAAATATCTATAATTTTTTAACCTGTTACCATCGCAAAATGTTACTTAACAACTACTCAAACTTTCATGCTTCTTCATACACAGGAAATAGGAGAATTAGTGATTTTCAGTTTTTATATAGCTCATATCATGAAAAATCTACATTAGGGCCCCTGGGCCCCAGTAAGTGAAAATTTAAATATTTCTTCGTCTGTTACCATCGCGGAAGTGTACTTAACAACTTCCCAAAGTTTCATGCTTCTACCTACTCGGGAAATAGGAGAATTAGTGATTTTCAAATGTTTATATAGCCCATAGAAGGAAAAAAAAATGATTTTGGGCCCCCGGCCCCCATGAAGGTGAATTTTAAAATTATTTTTCGCCATTTGTCGTCCAAAGAGGCTACTTGACAATTTCCCAAGGTTTCATGCTTCTACCTACGCGGTAAATCCGAGAATTAGTGATGAGTCTGTTTTAATATAAGAAGAAACTACATTTGGGCCCCCGGCCCCCATTAAGTGATAATTTAAATATTGTTTTTACCTGTTACCTTTATGGAAGTGTACTTAACAACTACCCCAAGTTTCATACTTCTACCTACACGGGAAATAGGAGAATTTGTGATTTTTAGTTTTTGTATAGCTCATATTAGGAAAAAACTTCATTTGGGCCCCCGGCCCCCAAGGAAGTGATAATTTAAATATTTTTTCTCCCGTCACTATCGCTGGTTATTACTCAACAACTTCCCAAAGTTTCATGTTTTTGCCTACTCGAGCAATGAGAAAATAAGTGATTTCATATTTTATATAGTCCATATTAGAAACAAAAGCGTTTTTGGGCCCCGGGCCCCCAACAGTGTGAATTTTAAAATTCTTATCGTTGAGAGAGTATACTCAGCAAGTTCATAAAGTTTCATGCTAATACCTACACGGGAAGTTGGAGAATTATTGATGAGTCAGTTTTTTTATATAAGAAAAAACTACATTTGGGCCCCCGCGCCCCGGATACCATTAAGTGTTATTTTTAATATTTTTTTCGCTTGTTACCATCGCGGTAGTGTGCTTATCAACTACCTAGTGTTTCATGCTTCTACCTACACGGGAAATAGGAGAATTAGTGATTTTTAATTTTTATATAGCTCATATTAGGAAAAAACTTCATTTGGGCCCCCGGCCCCCAGGAAGTGATAATTTAAATATTTTTCCCCCGTTACCATCGCGGGGTTGTACTCAACAATTTCCCAAAGTTTCATGTTTCTGCCTACTCGGGAAATAGGAGAATTGGTGATTTTCAAATTTTATATAGGCCATATAAGGAAAAAAAACGTTTTTGGGCCCCCGGCCCCCATGAGTGTTATTTTTAAAATTCTTTTACTCCAATTTTCGTCGCGAGAGGCTACTCGACCACTTCCCAAAGTTTCATGCTTCTACCTACACGGGAAGTTGGAGAATTAGTGATGAATCAGTGAGTGAGTGAGTGAGTGAGTGAGGGCTTTCCCTTTTATTAGTATAGATATATATATATATATAAGGTGACGATGGTTTTGACGTTCATGTAATAAGTGGCAAAAAATTGATATTGGTCATAGCTTTCTATTTGACAATACCCAAGCGTTAACTCTACTGACAGCTTTCTATTTGACAATACCCAAGCGTTAACTCTACTGACAGCTTTCTATTTGACATTACCCAAGCGTTAACTCTACTGACAGCTTTCTATTTGACAATACCCAAGCGTTAACTCTACTGACAGCTTTCTATTTGACAATACCCAAGCGTTAACTCTACTGACAGCTTTCTATTTGACAATACCCAAGCGTTAACTCTACTGACAGCTTTCTATTTGACAATACCCAAGCGTTAACTCTACTGACAGCTTTCTATTTGACAATACCCAAGCGTTAACTCTACTGACAGCTTTCTATTGGACAATACCCAAGCGTTAACTCTACTGAAAAATGGTTTTAAGAGACACACACGATTATTTTAATTAATCCTATCGCAGTTCAACTTTATATAAATATAAAATTGCCTCAACCAGTGTCACATGGAATTCTCAAAACAATTTTGATAAAAATAATATTACTAGGTCGTCTAAACTCTACGTGTAAAGAGCTAGAGACATCCGTTAGCAGTAAGTATACTGATGGTGTTGCAAGCTGCGAGAAAAAATATTAATATGTTCTCACATTTGAAGACACAGAATACGGTTTTACATTTTTTCCGATGACTTCTCTTGTAAGTATGAAGTAGCAATTTCTCTGATTGTAATTGGGCAAATTGATCTAAACTCAAATTCTGAATTCATAGCCTAATGTATGAAGGTGTATGCAGTGGCATAGCTAGGGATTTGAGGGCCCAGTGGGGGGGGGTGCCTTGCATACATGGCGATTGCGTAATATTTAATGCAAAAAAATTCGGACATTCCTTTGGGGCCCCCCTCAAGTGTGGGCCCTGGGGGATTTTCGAATTTGGACCCCCCTCCCACACCCCTAGCTACTCCACCGGGTGTATGTACAAACAGACATGTTTAGACAATTTTTGAGCGGACTGTGTTTTAGCGTCCTAAGACTTATTTAGAATTAGAGCAGCTCATAAGTCTTTTTAGCAATCCGTTTATAAAGCTCTTTTTCATATTGAAATCAAATTCCAAAGCCAAACTAACTGATGAGCATCTTGAAGCTATAATAAGGGTTTCAGCTCAAGCCTTCTGTTGCAATGTTGCTACATTTAATCTGAATCTCAAATTGATATAAATGTTTAAAAAACTTCTCTTTACCTTTAATAAAAAAAGTGTTTTTTACAATGATATAGCCACTATAAAATATTTTGTGCCTCTTTGCAGAGAAATATTAACAGCATGAATTTATCCACTAGGCATCAGCTGTTATAAACCCAATCACTAGGATCGGTAATACCATGAAAAGAGACTGGGTTAGACTGAATTCTAGTTCTGTATGAGAACTTATAATGCTGACAGTTCAACAAAACTCTGCCTTGACAACGAGCTTTGAAATTAATTAGGTCATTCTTATGTTTTTTAGACTACCTCTAGCCCAACAGTTATTAGTTATATTGTATTGACTGAAAACCAAAGAGACTTCATTTTGAGACAAGTTAACGTGTTGCCCATGCATTTTAAAAATTGTCTTAAAATATATTTCCGTGGTACATAATAACTTTTTCAGTGGTACAAATTACCATTGGATTATAAATAATTGTGAAACCTGAACACTTTTACTTGGAATAAAATACAACAAAGACAAACACTTTGTGTTTATAAAATAATTAGTGTTATGGTTTGTTAATAGACAAAGACAAGTCTAGATCTTTCATCAAAAGCATTTATCATTACGATGAATAAATTATTTTAATAAATTTTTAAAATTAACTTTGCTTCCATTTCAAATCCAACAATGAATAAGAGATAAGGTTGGACACAGAAGAGCACAAGGCTAATGTGAAAAATTACAATGTAAAAAAAATGGTACAAAAATAATTCCGCTAAATAAAATTATAAATTTGGCTAAAATATATGATATTTACGTACAAAATGGTAGTGTTATCTAATTAGATTCTTTCGGGTGTTTAGCTCCCATATAATATGCCTTTAACTGCAATATCCACAATGACAAAATTGCATCAATGAATGAGTGTTTAGATACATGATAATTAGCCTGGTTATTAATATTGTAAAGATGTTCTCTAAACTGATCCCCACAGAGACAAAATGTCTCACCTACATATATTTTATTTCATTTCTAGCAAGTGACTCCATTAAATAATTTTGCGACATCTCCCAGAGAAACCTTCTTTTATCATCAATGTTTCAAGATGTAATCTGATGTTATCTACCTCAATCACATAATCTTATGTTATCTACCTCAATCACATAATCTGATGTTATCTACCTCAATCATATAATCTGAAGTTATCTACCCAATCACATAATCTGATGTTATCTACCTCAATAAAATAATCTTATGTTATCTACCCAATCACATAATCTGATGTTATCTACCTCAATCATATAATCTGAAGTTATCTACCCAATCACATAATCTGATGTTATCTACCTCAATCATATAATCTGATGTTATCTACCTCAATCACATAATCTGATGTTATCTACCTCAATCACATAATCTGATGTTATCTACCTCAATAAAAATAATCTTATGTTATCTACCCAATCACATAATCTGATGTTATCAACCTCAATCAAATAATCTGATGTTATCTACCTCAATCACATAATCTGATGTTATCTACCTCAATCACATAATCTGATGTTATCTACCTTAATCACATAATCTGATGTTATCTACCTCAATCACATAATCTGATGTTATCTACCTCAATCACATAATCTGATGTTATCTACCTTAATCACATAATCTGATGTTATCTACCTCAATCACATAATCTGATGTTATCTACCTCAATCACATAATCTGATGTTATCTACCTCAATCAAATAATCTGATGTTATCTACCTCAATCAAATAATGTGATGTTATCTACCTCAATTACATAATCTGATGTTATCTACCTCAATCATATAATCTGATGTTATCTACCTCAATCAAATAATCTGATGTTATCTACCTCAATCAAATAATGTGATGTTATCTACCTCAATTACAAAATCTGATGTTATCTACCTAAATGACATAATCTGATGCTATCTACTTCAATCACATAATCTGATGTTATCTACCTCAATAACATAAGGTAAAGAATTAAAACAGCTACGTTTTTAACATTTTTTGTATCAATATGTGCTTTTATAGCAGGGTGGTTACTTCTGACAAGTATATCCCTAGGTCTTTTATTCATTAGGAAAGCAAACAGGTTAGATTTTTTGAAGACATGATTGATGACATGGATGAATGAGGATTTGACAGATTTTAAGAATCACATGGCTAGTCAATATTAATAGAAGAGTTCTGTCTGGTCATCCTTTGATTTGATCTATGAATTCAGTAAAATTTGCTCTTAATATGATATGCTTTTATTAAAAACAAGTAATAAAAACTCGAATGAGTTTTTTAAACGCAATTTCCAACAAAGAATTTCCGATATTTTTTATTCAAGTGAAATCATTCTAGAACACCAAGAATGTGTCAATATAATGCGCACCGCACAACAGTCTAACATTAACATTCACAAAGCGGGAAAACCCCGTTTACTATCATTATGGATTACATTAAAATGTCATTTCAAATTAAAAAAATTGAAACTAAACAAAACAATCTACAAATTGCTGCTAAAATAACGGGAGTCGATCGAAAAGAGATTTGTCAAAAATTCCTTCTCCAACATTGTTCTAAATATTATTAGCTATTGTTTGGTATTCGTTTCAACCCGATAAATGTTATGGTTGCGATAAATTAACAAAATACTGATATTTGTTTCCTTTTTTTTAATTCTCCAGGCAATCCAGTAAACCTTTTTGGCATTTTTATTGAACCGTGCACATCGTTGGAACCTCCTTAACATATTTGCAAAAGACCCGAACCCTCTATCTGGTTTGGTTCAGGAGGAGTTGATGTTCAAAGCTCGAAAAGACTGGCCAGACATTTCAAATATATAAAGGCAATTTGTCCTAAGGAAATTGCGTTAAAATTAACTTTTCCATTATTGTTTCCCAAAAAATTTGTTTAGCGCTAAAAATTCTGCTACGTCTAAATAATCAGAACATTTGTTGTTGTTGAGCCTTTTTGTCCATGAGAGGCATCCACCAATCATCGTCGGCGTCTGCGATTCCTCCAAGGGCATAGGCCACCGAAGAGAGACCTCCAGACATCCCTGTCCTGGGCCAGCTTCTCCAGGATCTTCTAGTCATGGCCAATTCTCTTGATGTCTGCCTCCAATTCTCAGCGCCAACACTGGGGGTTCCATTTCAGGGCTTCCTTGTTGTATTGGAAGCAGGTGTTCTTAGTGTATGACCAATCCACCTTCACCGCTTCTGGAGAATCTCTTCCTCAATTGGCTTCTGCTTTGTCCACTGCCACAGTTCCCGGTTGCTGATTTTGTCCGGCCAGTGAATTCTGAATTCTGAGAATCCTTCTTAGACAATTGTTGATCAAGGACTAGATTCTGGTCAGATTTCAGACCATTGTTCTGCACGTCTCGGCTCCATATAGCAGCACAGGTTTCACCATAGCGTTAAAAATCCTTAATTTTAACTTGCTACTTAAGTTTCTGGAGACCCAAACATTCTTGAGTTGTTGGAAGGCTGCTATTGCATTTACAATCCTTATTTTAACATCAGCGTCTGTACCACCTTGTTTATCTACCACGCTGTCTAGGTAAACAAAAATGTCCACCTCCTCGAGTGATTATCCTTCAAGCATGATGGGTGATGTACTGGTGGCATTAACCTTGAGGATTTTACTCTTCCCTTTGTGTATGTTGAGACCCCTGCTAGCAGAAGTGGCTGCGACAATGTTTGTTTTCTCCTGCATCTGTTGTTGGGTATGTGCGAGAAGGGCAAGATCATCAGCAAAGTCAAGATCATCAAGTTGATCCCACAAGGTAAATTGGATGCCATTATTTTTATGCTGTGTAGATATTTTCATCACACAGTCAATGGCTAACAAGAACAGGAAGGGTGACACAAGCAACCTTGTCTCACACCAGTCTTCAACTGGAAAGCATCTGTCACCTGCTTACCATGGACAACTCGGCAGTTGATCCCTTCATACGTGTTTCTTATTATATCAGTAATCTTCTGCGGCACCCTATAATGCCTTAGCAATCTCCACAGGGTTTGCCTGTCCACACTGTTGAAGGCCTTTCCATAGTCAACAAAGTTGACATACAAAGGCGAGTTCCACTCCAGTGACTGCTCTAGAATGATGCGCAGTGTTGCTTTCTGCTCGATGCAGGATCTGTTGGTGCGAAAGCCAGCTTGTTGGTCACACAGCATATGGTCTACAGCATTTTTCATCCTGTTAAGTAGTACGCGGTTGAAAATCTTTCCTGGGATGGACAGCAGGGTGATCCCTCCGTATTTGGAGCTGGAGCGTAAATCACCATTCTTTGGGATATTGATACGTTATCCCTCTTTCGAATCGGAGGGAACTTGCTCTTCTTCCCATATCTTGAACAGAGGGTGTAGCATTTCCACACTGGTAAAAAAAAAGTAACGATTTTAGCTGCTATGTCGTAATGTCTTAATACTCACAATCATAATTAATTAGTTATGAAAAAGGAAGTAGAACTATCATACATTTCATCAGCTGTAACCAATCCATATGCTTTGTTTATTGAAAGTTCAAGATTAATGCACGAGACACAAAATTTTGGTCAGGAAAATATCATTTGTGAAGATGCTTTTACAAAAATTTCAAATTTTGGGAACTTTTGTAGAGATGGGAAACTATTTTTTTATCTAAATCCTGAACACACATTTGGTCCATCGACCAAAAACAAAATATCACGTTCAGCCCATCCAAATTTATGAATTGAATTTGTCTAACAGTGTGTATTCCATAAAATGGTTTGATCTCCCGAACATAAGGCTAACAAAATAATAATTTAAAACATAAACATCCTAGGTCATCTCCTATCAAACAAATACAAATCTTTTAATTATTTAAACAATTTTTGAATAATCAAATATCAATTTTTTAAAATAAAAAGACAACCACATACACAACATTTGATATTTGACAATGAGCCACGAAATCTGTCAATATTTGATAGTGAGCCACGAAGTCTGTAAATATTTGATAGTGAGCCACGAGGTCTGTCAATATTTGATAGTGAGCCACGAGGGCTGTCAATATTTGATAGTGAGCCACGAAGTCTGTAAATATTTGATAGTGAGCCACGAGGTCTGTCAATATTTTTGAATAAATTAAAAACAAAAAATTGAACGTTCAATATCAATATATACTTTCTAGTTTAGAATTGCCAATTTTGTTATTGTCTTTTTAAAAATGTGTAATTAAGAAAAGAAATAGCATCTTTTTACAAAACATAATCCTCCTCACGAAATCACTAGTGCGACTTGGCACAATGATGTGAACAACTTCTCAGTTAAAATCTCTTTAACTTCAAAGTTTCCCCCCGAAAAATCTTGAGAGCCACTAATATTTTTTTAATCCACTGAAAACACGAGTCATAAGCAACTATACTAAAACCTAGAAGGATAAAAACATTCTTAAAACAGCGACTACCATAAATTAAGGTTGAGAAATATTTTATCTAACGACAGAAATATTGCATTTTCAAATGGCTATGAAATTTATTCGCTTAATAAACTCTAAAAAATTTTACATTATCGCTCACACATAAAGAGCAAGCATTATATTAACCAAATCTAAAAGAAAAACATATCTTGCTTCCTTGAGTTGTCATTTACCTATGTTTATATGAATCATCTCTTGAGGTAAAATACATTTTCCCCCTTCGAGCGCCTCTAATGTCATCTAAACCCATAAATCATTATTACTTGAATAGGCTAACAAATAGTATTAATAATGTGGACTGTAGCCTAACTACCGGTAGCAGTTTGTGTGATCGAATGAACATTATAGAAACAATTTTAAAATCTAGAGGCGTTGACAAGAACAACAAAGAGAGCGCACGAAACTAAATTATTACCGAACTCAAGTTTATAAAAAAAGATGTTTTGCTGGATAGCAAATTATAAAAATAAAATAATCGCTTTTTATAGTATTAAATGATTGTCTTTCTTCCACTAAGTCTAGGGCTGGCTTAAATGCAAGCCACATTAGTCACGTGGCTGGGGCCCTGAGATTTCCACATTAGTCACGTGACTGGGGCCCTGAGACTTCCAGGAACCGAACGCCACGAATAAATCATATTTTAATTTTTTAAATAAAAATTGGGAATGAATGGAAACTTGGAATTAAATGAAATTTTTATAATGAAAATAAACACAAAAAGCAAAAACTTTTAAAATTGTTTAATAAAATTCACTTGTGAATATAATTATTTTTTTTTAAGTTTTCGTACAGTTAAATATAAGAATACATTTAAAAAATAAAATGATAATATGCAAACTTATATAGCTTTTATCTCATGCACGCTTCATAGACAACCACAATATGTTTTTTTTTAAAATAAACAAATTGAAATAAAATTATTTTAAAAAATTACAATATAAATACAAAATATTCAAAATTTTACAAATATTATAATGATATTAATTTTAAAAAATTCACTTTCATTATAATAATAGTTAAATCTATTCATAAATGTTTTGCAATTCCCTTCAACACTACATAAACAAATCAGAAACAGAATTGCGACGCGTTAAGTTGCCTGGGAATCAATATAATGACTGTACATTATGCTGATAGTTACCTTGGAGGTACATTGGTTTAAAGTTAACTAATACATTTTAGTATATAATTTTAAATTGCTACTAATTGAGATAAAAAATGATATTTCCCCTTTAACTGAAAATATTAAGTAATCTAAAGGCGGGACATAATTTGTTTCCTTGTCAATGAATGTTTTAAATAAAATAAAGTTGTTTAATGAAATCTCCTTTCCTTGTCAAAACTCTTTTTCTCTTACACAGTTGTAAAAAAATTGTTCATAACAAGTGAGGTTTTATAAACGATCCTAAAATCATTATCAAAAACATGAACAATAAATAATTTGTTTATAATATTATTTTCTGCAAGAGGTTCAAATGATGCTACGCTTTACCTAAATGTACAATAAAATTATCTTCACTATGACATAAATTATCATTGAGTTAAACGTTTCTTGTTACTTAGATACAACTTTTTAATGTTTAAACTTTTAAAACTATATTTTATAATATAAAATTTAAACTTATTTCAGCTCGAACTTAAAGTCTTCTGTAATGGAGATACGTAGTGAAACATACAGTCAGACTTCTAAACATACAGTCAGACTTCTAAACATACAGTCAGACTTCTAAACATACAGTCAGACTTCTAAACATACAGTCTGACTTCTAAACATACAGTCAGACTTCTAAACATACAGTCAGACTTCTAAACATACAGTCAGACTTCTAAACATACAGTCAGACTTCTAAACATACAATCAGACTTCTAAACATACAGTCAGACTTCTAAACATACAGTCAGACTTCTAAACATACAGTCAGACTTCTAAACATACAGTCAGACTTCTAAACATACAGTCAGACTTCTAAACATACAGTCAGACTTCTAAACATACAGTCAGACTTCTAAACATACAGTCAGACTTCTACTACCAGCCACTATGCGTTCTAATACATTCATCAATACAATTATTGCAGATGACCAGTATTTGGTCTTACTCAGTGTGTTCAATGTCGTAAATAGAGGACTACTCATTCTTATGAATTGTGAATAACTAATATCTCGCAAATTTATAAGACAAGACGGCCAAGCAAGTTTTATTGTTTTAGGCTTCAACTCACCAACTGAATATGTGTCTGACAGGCTGGTCAAATGAGTTCATTGTCTGGTCTGTGACATATGTCTGGCGGAGGTTCATATGAGTTAAATGCTTGCCTTCGCCTCTGACGGTTATAGGTTAAAGTCTAATTCACTATCTTCTGGTAGCTAGACCGGGAACTCTCTATCAATTTTGAATCCAAGAACTATCGTTCATGTCGCAATTTTCAAAATTAATACACATATTCATTGTTTTTTTAACAAAGTCAATGCATTTGCACAAACTTAGAGCTATACATCAGCTTCTCGTCTAGCTGGCAAGTCGAATAGTCTATAAGGGAATAGTAACGTTTACTTAATGGTTGTAAGGACAAAGTGAAACGTCTTCAAATCAGTTGAAGCAATATTAAGTAAGATTTGCTGCTTTCATTTTGTAACCCCATATGTCTAGAGACTGCAGATCCTGCTGAACGTTTAATGTCTGGTGTCATGTCTGGTGTCAGAGATACATAGAATATAACATATTGCAGGGCTTTATAATGGTTTTTGAGATTCCTCGATTCTGGTGACTTTTCCATTCCTTTTCTGCTTTAAATCTAATTACGTAGGTTTCTATATTTTTTAGAAAAAAATGTGAATTGTTGGAAGTCGGTGAATAATCTAAATTTCTAATATTCAATGTTGGTGAAGACTTATATGTTATTTATTATAAACCAAGTGATGTGCCTATAATTACTACGCTTATTCCATTTCGGCTACATGCTAAAAATATGATATCAGTATTCCTAATTAAGGCGCCTATAAGACAGCGTTCATATCTGCTCGATTAATTAAAGAGGACATGAATGTATTAGTTATAAAATGTGAGTTTTCATACAAAACTAATTTTCAGAAAAAATATAACACATTTATAAATCATTATTGCATTAAGTTCTAAAAGATAAGGATTTCATTTAGCGTTGAGAGCCCGCGTTAAAACCATTCAAAACATCAATGGATGAGGGATATACGTGTTTGTCAATATTTTTGACAAGGATATGTTTGACAATACTGGAAATAAAAGGACATTAAGGGCCCCCGTGCAAAATGGGCTCAGGGTGTGCAAACTCATAAGGCCTGAAGATTTCAATCTAGTTTATGATGAAGGGAAATATCGCTTTAAAAGTTTACGAAAAAATTATTTTTGGCCCCCATCCAAAAGGGTGCCGGATATCCGGATTAGCCAGATTTCTCCATAAATTGACATATGCGGCTGATTTTCGGCTGATTACGAATTATTGGGATGAAATTCGGCTGAAGCCTGGCCAATAATGAAGTAATAAAACTTCAGCATTAAAACACTTTTACAATACTTTAAATAAAGTTTTATATGGTGTCGTCCGTAAAGCACGTCACGCTCCCGAGGAGGGTGGTGTAAGAAAGTGTGACAGTTTGTGACAGGGGGGAGGGGTCCGACCTTGTGTTACGTCACGGTGTTTTATATTACATTTTTAAATATTTTGTTCATAAAAAAATTTCCAAGTTTGACGTACTTTAGGGGGAGGGGTCCAAGATTCGTGACAGTTTGTGACAGTGTGGAGGGGGGGAGTTTAAAATGGTCAAAAATAGCTTGACGTACTTTATGGACGGCCCCTATGCTGCCCTAATAATACAGTGCATTAATGCATTCCACTCATTCAGTTTCTGTCACTCAATACCTGATAGGCACTTAAAATATCTGTTTATAATTGTCATAAATAAAACAAATGCGTTGTAGTTTATCAGCTGTTAGGCTAATGCGGTGCGTCGCATTTTTTCCGGCGGATTTTTGGCGAACGAAAATTCGGCGCGCGGCGTCGGCTGAGGGGTCTAGATTAGGGGCCCTCGGCTCCAAAAGTATGAAAAATATAATTTAATGCCCTATAGTATTTTAATATAGGCCATCACGTGTTTACATTCCAAGTTTTGTTAAAATCCAGGTACACATTATACAACGTTTATAAATGTTTTAATTAGCTCATATAAGGTGAAAAAACTACATGTTGGCCCCCGGCCCCCAGTGAGTGATAATTTAATTTTTTTAGCCTGTTACCATCGCGGGAGTGTATTCAACAATTTCCCAAAGTTTCATACTTCTACTTACACGGTAAAATGGAGAATTAGTTATAAATCAGTTTTTATATAATTAAGAAAAAACTAAATTTGCCCCCCCCCCAAGCCCTCAGTGGGTGATAATTTAAATATTTTGTGTCTGTTTCCATTGAGGGAGGGTACACAACAACTTCCAAAAGTTCCACGCTCCTACCTACACGGGAAATTGGAGATTTAATGATGAGTGTGTTTTAAATAGCTCATATAAGAAAAATACCTACATTTGAGCCCAAGGGCTCCAGTGAGTGATAATGGTATGTTTGTTTTCGTCTGTTACCATCGCGGGAGGCTACTCAACAACTTCCCGATGTTTTATGCTTCTACCTACACGGAAGCTAGGAGAATAAGTAATGAGTCAGTTTTTATATAAGGGAGAAAAAAACATTTGGCCCCCATTGAGTAATAATTTAAATATTTTGTTCGCCTGTTCTCAACGCGGAAGTGCACTCAACAATTTTACAAAGTTTCATAATTGTACCTACACGGAAAATGGGAGAATTAGTGATGAGTCAGTTTTTTTAATACCTAATATAAGGAAAAACCCACATTTGGCGCCCCCCTCCCCCATGAGTTGGAAATTTAAAATTCTATTTGCCAATTATTCATATATATAAATATATAAATATGTTATATTTTGAAATAAACCTAACCAAAATAAGATGAAATTAGGAAGAAATGAATTGGTCGCAAATTGAATTTATAATGTTTTTACAGCCAAGTTGTTTTTAAATAAATCGTTTTATCTAAATTTTTAAATTCCTTATATTAACTTCACCGTCTTGTCTCTCGGGTCTGTCTGCCTGTGGTAGTCCCACCCGTAAATGACGTATTGTATTGAGCATACATCGCGTGGTGCGTATTATATTGAACACTAGTGTATAACCCGTCAAAAATGACGTAAGTTTTCAAAATAAATACATTTCAGCTGAAAACTATTTATTTTAAAAAAATACACACCAGAATAAAAAGTAATGTAATACAGAAATTTCAGTTAATTAATGCATTTTTTATTTTATCTATTTATTTTCATATTGCACAAATGTATGTGGAACTTTCGAAAAGAGTTATTTTTGGTGCAGTAATTTGGTGCGCTGCTTTCTAAAATTAATAGCGTCACGGATAGGACAGACGGGACAGAAGGGACGTGACATACATTGCAAATTATGTATGTTGATACTTTTATTATATTTCCCGATCGGTAAATGTTTATGCTAGTATGTCGTGCGGTGCGTGTCATATTAAACATAATCAATACTTTTAGTTATGTCTCATATACAAGGGATTTATAGTCAAAAACTTTGTTTTTACGGGCATGCTTAATTATTAGTCAATTCGTCTATAGACTCTGTGATTAATTTTCACGTGGTGACAATGAAAGCTCATAAAAACAATTAATCTCTTTCATACGATTGGCGCAATTGAAAAAAAAATCAGCTGCCGTGTCCAGTCTGAACTGAACTGAACTATCCCTTAACCCGTTGTTGGGTCGTTGGGGCACCATCGTGAACTGCTCACTAACACACGCCATTTGTCCCGGTGCTGTGCTGCCCTTTGAGAGTCGCTGAATGCCAGTCTACATTAACATATTAGAATGGAGGAACAAGACCTTAGAAAATACAGTGATCCCAATAGTAGTCTTCTACATAATTTCATACTAGAAACAACATTCATCGACACCAAGATCACAGAT
Organism: Ampullaceana balthica; assembly: GCA_944989445.1. Lineage (NCBI taxonomy): Eukaryota > Metazoa > Mollusca > Gastropoda > Lymnaeidae > Ampullaceana > Ampullaceana balthica. Next base: position 75,582 of record CALYLW010000932.1, read on the forward strand.
GATCAGTATTTCGTCCTAATGACGATGTTCAATGCCTTGAATACAATCATCTCGATGTTTGGACTTGTTGCTAACACCATTAACATTGATATTTTTCGGAAACTCTGTCGAGGTGATGGTATTTTTACTTGCTTCTTGGTGTTATCGTCAGTTGATTGCCTTTGCTGTTTGTCTGCAATTACTCAACAGCTATCGATGACAATATGGATTCTAGAAATCGCAAGCAACTACAAACTAGTTTTTTCTGTTCAACCCATGGCCATGTATGTCACGTTTGCCAACATTCGTTCTTGCCTGTTTAATGCCACGGTTCTAATAACATTATACCTTTCCATAGCCAAATGTATGTGTGTTGTTAAACCATTGCACTTTAAAAACATGTTCTCATTCAAGCGGACATCGTGGGTGTTGAAAGGAATTTGCATATTTGCACTGGTCAGTTATATTCCGGTATTTTCTAGTACATGGGTCATCCCCCAATACGATCAAACTGTGAACATGACTCGCCCAATGTTGTGGCTGACCCCTTATCGAGAAATCATTCGTAGTGTTGTATGGACTGTCCGAGATACAATTCCTTCAATGGCATCAGAAATTATCATCATTATATGCGTTATCTTTATATCAAAAGGTTTGAGGCGAGCTGCCAAATTTAGGGAAAACTTTAAAAAGATGCCAGAGTCAAGCTTAGGAAATGCGAAGAAGTCTTTACATGATAATGTCAAGAATATAAACTTCTCGGAATTGCATGTCATCAAGCAGATTACTGTCATTGCAATGATTTTTATTGCTGGCAACACACCCAAAATTTTTGTCTTCATGGCACTGGCGTTCGTACCTGATTTGAATTTCGGAAAACGTTACCAAAACCTTTATTTGGTCCTGATGTACTCAAGAGAGGTCGTTGAAAATGTTATATCGGCTGGAAATATATTTGTGTACTATATATACAACTTAAAATACAGGCAATGTTTTCCTTTTAGAAATTACATGTGTAAGGCATTTAAAGATTTTACAACTAAATAAATATTTTTAAATGTTTGTTCAAAGTTTTGCTTTCTTTTTCTGATATTAATTTTTGTAAAAGCTATAATAAGTTTAGATTATTGTTTACTAAAATTTAAAAGCATATTTTGTGTTCTTTATTTCTTTGTTCTATAAAGTCCATAAATTTGTTTGAAAATAACTTCGTTCAAAGTGATAAAGGCATTTTGTTCACACGGTAATTATGTCGAAGGTATATACGTCTATAGGAATATTATAAAATTTAACCATTATACGGTAATCTAAAGTTTTAAACAATATAAGAAAAGCTTTTTTTATTGTGTCTATCGCCAAAGCACTACATTTCATGAGCCTTCTGTCTGAGCCATGAGTGTTTAATTTCATCAAACTTCCACATGAGACAGGAGTCAGATGGCCTATACAGCTTTGAGTCCTACCTTGTACTAACTAATATTTATTTAATTTAGTTGCGATCCAAACAAATTTCTTAGTTAAAATATTGTTATTTTTACACGGTATGTCACTATACAAGTAAATATTTAAATATTTGCGTGTTCGTGTGACAGCGCAAAGATTTTCTTAAATATAACATTGAAAAGAAAGAGCTATAACTAATCATAAATAATTATCATTAAAAGTTCTAATGACATTATTATATAGAAGTCACAATGTATACATTTTTAAAGGAAATGTTCAAATTCCACGGAACGGTATTGATATAGGTAGAAATTGAGGTGGACGATCTTGATATGTTTAGGCCTAGAGGTTTGTGGTCTTGATATAGGTAGGCCAAGGGGTGTATTGTCTTGATAAAGGTAGGCCTAGGGGTGTATGGTCTTGATATAGGTAGGATTTGAGGTGGATGGTCTTGATATAGGTAGGCTTTGAGGTTGACGGTCTTGATATAGGTAGGCCAAGGGGTGTATGGTCTTGATATAGGTAGGCTTTGAGGTGGACGGTCTTGATATAGGTAGGCCAAGGGGTGTATGATCTTGATATAGGTAGGCATAGGGGTGTATGGTCTTGATATAGGTAGGCTTTGAGGTGGACGGTCTTGATATAGGTAGGCCTGGAGGTGGACGGTCTTGATATAGGTAGGCTTTGAGGTGAATGGTCTTGATATAGGTAGGCTTTGAGGTGGACGGTCTTGATATAGGTAGGTTTTGAGGTTGATGGTCTTGATAAAGGTAGGCTTTGAGGTTGATGGTCTTGATAAAGGTAGGCTTTGAGGTTGATGGTCTTGATATAGGTAGGCTTTGAGGTTGATGGTCTTGATAAAGGTAGGCTTTGAGGTTGATGGTCTTGATATAGGTAGGCTTTGAGGTTAATGGTCTTGATAAAGGTAGGCTTTGAGGTTGATGGTCTTGATATAGGTAGGCTTTGAGGTGGATGGTCTTGATATAGGTAGGCTTTGAGGTGGACGGTCTTGATATAGGTAGGCTTTGAGCTGGACGGTCTTAATATAGGTAGGCTTTGAGGTAGACGGTCTTGATATAGGTAGGCTTTGAGCTGGACGGTCTTGATATAGGTAGGCTTTGAGATGGACGGTCTTGATAAAGGTAGGCTTTGAGGTGGACGGTCTTGATATACGTAGGCTTTGAGGTTGATGGTCTTGATAAAGGTAGGCTTTGAGGTGGACGGTCTTGATATAGGTAGGCTTTGAGGTTGATGGTCTTGATAAAGGTAGGCTTTGAGGTGGATGGTCTTGAAATAGGTAGGCTTTGAGGTTGATGGTCTTGATAAAGGTAGGCTTTGAGGTGGATCATCTTGATATAGGTAGGCTTTGAGGTTGATGGTCTTGATATAGGTAGGCTTTGAGGTCGATCGTCTTGATATAGGTAGGCCTGGAGGTGGACGGTCTTGATAAAGGTAGGCTTTGAGGTGGATCGTCTTGATATAGGTAGGCTTTGAGGTTGATGGTCTTGATAAAGGTAGGCTTTTAGGTGGATCGTCTTGATATAGGTAGGCTTTAAGGTTGATGGTCTTGATAAAGGTAGGCTTTTAGGTGGATCGTCTTGATATAGGTAGGCTTTAAGGTTGATGGTCTTGATAAAGGTAGGCTTTGAGGTGGATGGTCTTGAAATAGGTAGGCTTTTAGGTTGATGGTCTTGATAAAGGTAGGCTTTGAGGTGGATCGTCTTGATATAGGTAGGTTTTGAGGTTGATGGTCTTGATATAGGTAGGCCTTGAGGGGGACGGTTTTAGTTCAAGTGGAAAAGTTCAGCCCTCAACTTCCAACTTTAAAAACTCTACAACAACAACATTATTTACATTTGTTTTGAATGAAATATCATCGAGACATTTGAAATAGTTCTATGATGTGTCAAATATTCTAAACGACTTTTGGGCGGGGAGAATAGAAATTGAAACCAAATAAATTCGAAATTTCAGAGCAAATCATTGAATGGAATAAATGCAATACTCTATTGTTTTCAAATTATTGGTTTATAATTTTTCTACATTAAAATTAATTACGGTTGTTGTTTTTTTAAATTAATCTATTTCATCTTTAACGTTAAATTTGACAGATATCAGCACATATCTATTTGAAACCACGTTTAAAAAAAAATGTTATTTATTTTATTTCATGAACTACATTTAACTCAATACTAACATCTTCCAATTATGCTAAAGATTAAGAAATTTTGTTTAGAGCTTTATCTTGTAGTCGTTTTATTGTGTTTACATAAATTTGGTCCAAAATTGGATCGGTATTTACAGTCATGAAATAATATTACTTTTAATTCACTATAAGCTTTTATTCACAACATGTATTCACATGCACGTTTTAAAATGAGTAAATTGTGTCACTGTTCTTATATTTTCATATAGGCAATAAACGGTTCATAGTAGATCAACACGCCATGGTATGGCATCTGTTCGTCTACGAAAGACAATAGATTTATCTTTATTATTTGCAGCTCTTGGTGTGGCTGATGAGACCAATCCTTGAGTGGCAGTCTCTTCTGCATGTCACACACACGAATGCAGTGGGGCAGTGTTGCCTGGCCTTCCTCCTCGCTCTTTTTTTTATTTTTTATTTACCACGTTTTTATTAACTCGCTTTCGTTGGTGTGGCATTGTCGGTTTGTCCAAGATTTTTTTTAATCTGCCAACGTAAAATGGAACCACTTCAGATGGTCCTAGAGATCTGAAAATTTTACAACAGATAGATCTTGGATGACAATGCATTGTATCAACATTTCAGATCGATCGAATGTACTGTTATTAAATTATTGTACTTTTTATTTTATCTATAGTCTATATATCAGCATCTGTACCGTCGGCTTTTGTTGACATGCGTGAGTCCCCCCCCCTGTGACCACATCACAATGTTTTTAAAACGTTGGGCGGGCGCTTGTGAGGTGTTTGGTAAAATAAATAGAGGTAAAAAAATATTGTTCAAACCCAAGTTTTTATTAGTGGACTAAAAAGAATAAAATAAATAAAGGTAATAAAAATGATTTTTAAAAACCACGTTTTTACAAGCGGACTAAAAAGAAGAAAATAAGTTAAACCTTATTAGTTCAAGTACTTTGATTTAATATGACTAAAAACGTGGGGTGGGTGTTTGGTATAAAAATTAAAGATTTCTAATTTAGAAGGCAAAAGAGAGATCTATAAGTGAGAGAATGAGTGAACCGCATATGTTAAACCTCATAAGCGCCCGCCCCACGTTTTTAGTCATACTAAATGTAAGTACTTGAACGTACAAGTTTTAAATTATTTTCTTCTTTATAGTCCGCTTGTAAAAACGTGGTTTTTTAAAATCATTTGTTTACCTTTATTTATTTTACTAGTCTTATATTAACTTGCTTTGCAAGTTTAATAGTTACCGTCCCACTATTCGTTTATAATTTTTTCACGTGCCTTGTTCACGCGTTGACGCCGACCGTCACTGTTCACATCCCCTACCGTCCCTGCGCCCAGTTTTAAAACCAGGGGAGATAATTGTGTTTCAGTCTGTAAATGTCGCGTTTAAACATAATCACTACTTTTAGTTATGTCTCATATATAAGGGATTTATAGTCAAAAGGTAAGCTGCCTTTGCACTTACTGTAAAATGCGTAGACTAAAAAGTAGAAAATTATTGCATTTTTAATATAAGACTAGTTTTTAAAAAGTGTTTTTAATGTTGATTATTTCAATTGCTTCTGCCCTAGTTTGCTCCTCTGCTCTCAGTGATCTTTCTTTCACTAAAGCCCGCCACGTGGACCTATCCTCTGCCATGTTTTCCCAGTTTTGTATATCAATGTTGGCTACTTTCATGTCTCTCCTGCATATGTCCATATATCTGAGACATGGCCGACCAACTTACCTTTTCCCTGTTGCCAGCTCGCTGTATAGCACATCCTTGTCTATACGACCAGTATGCATCCTTTTGATGTGTCCAAGCCAAAGACGCCCCCGTTGGCTTGGACACGCCATGAGTCGTTTATTAACTAGCACATATTCATATTAAGACCGTAATCCAAGTTTTTAACACAACTAATTCATAAGTCGCTTATAATCTTCTATATATATAATTCTCTTCGTGGTCGGACCCTGCGAGGCCAGAAGCTGCAAGTATGTGCAACAGAGCATGACGAATGACCCTCGCTCGGGTCAACTAAACACAGTTAACGGTTGACAAGCGAAGGTAGTGGAGGGGTGACCAAAAATGGCCCTTGCGTTTCACTTGCATTGTTCCTTCACAGAAAACGTGAAATTCGTAGTGTACTGGTTAACACGTCCGGCTCATGAGAGGAAGGTCCTGGGCTCAAGCCCCGGCGAATATATTGTTATTTTATTTTTTTAATGTCTGTTTGTGCCCGTTCTTTTACCTCTTTATTGCATAACATACGCCGCAGACTGGCTCATCATAGACAGTGCAAAGAACGGTTGGGGGGGGGGTGAGAGTACAGACACAAAAAGCAGCCCCAAGTAAATAAAAAATAGCGAGTAAATGTGAAGACATGCACACTTAGATTGTTGTTGACCGCCTCCCATTTATTACTACCATCCCTTAAACATAAACTTTGTTTGGCCGATCCTAGCGAGGGTTGGTCATATTTAGGGTTGGTAATTGCGTGTTTTTGTGTGTTTTTTGGGGTTTTGTTTTGAAAACCGATTATCGATTATGTAACTCCGATTTTAAACCAATTATCGTTTTCAAGCTGACTTCATAGAAGTTAGGGGTGTACCAAATTTCGCCTGCAATTGTCTGGAAAATAAACAATGAGTTGGCAGTTCAACCGACGTTCACTCGCGTTGTTTTGATTTCTTCGTGCTGTAGTTTGTGTCCGTTCTTTCTCAACTTTCTTTGCACTCTCCATGAGCAAGTCTGCGGCGTATGCTACGCCGCGGGGCGTCTAGTTTCAAATAAAATATTGTCATGAACATCATGAGTTTGTTGAAAACTTTGTTTACACTTTTAGTTTGTCATTAGTTATTAAAAAATTTGAAACTCCATTACATTTAAATATGGTATTTAAATAATTCCTTTATTACTAACATAACACAAATTATTTTAACTACTTATTGAAGCACAAACATTCCAGCACTGCATTTAATCTATGTTAATATAAACAATTGCATGTCAGGTAAAGATATAACTTCATTACTATATATGGAAATGAGCAATGATTCATTTTAGGTTCATATTTCTTCACATGACAAAATTCTATGGCATACTGTTCTACCAAGGATCCACGATTCACTTCCAGAGTGGCGAAATGTGTAACAATAAATCAGCACAACTGTGTCACTTTGTGTCGTCTCATCACATGTGTTATACAGACATTTCAAACCTGTTTTAAACATCCAATGACTTAATCACTTATTTAGATATGATCAATTTAATAATTGACTACGCATATTTCTATGCCGTTGAAACCTATTTCAAACAACTACAGCCAATTTTATCACATTTTCACTTTGGGGACAGGTTTGACAATCACCATGGAACGTAGGAAATAAAGGACACATGCTTTTAAATTCAGGGAGATTTAGTATAACTTTAGCGCATTCTGTGTGAATTGATTGATAACATTTTTAAACAATGCTTAATAAACTAAGAATAATCTTTAATATAGGTAATATAGAGATTTTGAAAGAGAGATGCCTTTAAATAACGACAATCTCTTGTTTGAATAGTAAAATCGTTGCTCGATGGATATCTTGCCGATAGTATCAATAAAACAAATAAATGAGTGACACGTCTTGTTTCTTATACCTTCTTTCATACGACATTAAACGTCTTTTTCTATTCTTTGCTTTTTCTATACAATTCAACGAATCCGTGAGTTCCAAGGCAAAAAATAAAAAAAGATTAAAAATATGAAGACGCGCAACACATTAGACTTAAATAAGAAACATATTGTTTAAAGTTTAAACCTTTTTAATTTGTTTCTTAAAAGCGAAACCGTTAAATTCGAGCTAAAAGGAAATTAAGAAATTCCTCGCTATTCATTTTCTGTTGACATTTTGTCAAATTCAAACATTTCTTAATATCTGATAATAAGATTAGTATCTATCTAATTGTATTTTATAATATATTTAGCATATCATATATTTTGTAGATTGAAAGATTTCAGAGGCAAGTTAACTTTATTAATTGAAAACTCTGACATCTAAAGATCAAATAGCTAAAAAGTCAACATGATTCTGTCTCCTTGTATTTGTACACTGACGGACGTTGCAGTTCAGGAAAGTTTATAGAAGAAATAGGGTCAATTCTACACTGGAATAAAAATTACAAGGAGAAAGCGAAAATTGTTTTGTTACCTTCATTCAAGTACGCATTTAGTTAATATAGATTCAAAAAATCAAGTTAGACTTTTTATTTTTATTTGTTATTTCTTCTTTTTTTTTAAAATTGTGTCGGTTAAAAATCTACACTAACTACGATGCTCAATTTATTCTTTAATTTCTTTAAGAACTAACGAAAAACGATTGTGTCTAAGAGATTTTTAAATACCTCGTGATATAGATTTCATGTTATTGTGTGTCTGTGTGTGTAGGGGGGAGAGGGGTGTGATACATGAAATGATTTTAGCTGTAATGTCATTATAGAAAAATAAAATTTCTTAGCTTCGTAAAGAAACTTGTACTATTTTAATTTTCCTTACTTTACTTGCTTTATTGTCAGGACAAATCTTTTAGCAGGATGCAAAAATTAAGTAATAAAAAATTTATTCATAATTTTACTATTTAAATTTTGGGTAATTTTCGGATTGATGAAACAACATTTGTAAAAAAATCTGGGTAAATATAAAACAATATAAAATATTTGGACTATTCAAAATACATTACTTTAGTTGGAAAGACACCGTTTAATGAATCAAAGAATAATTTTTAGCACATTCATACCGTCTGTAAAAGAATATTTTAAAATATGTAAATGCCTTTATTCTTTATGATTGATTCCGTAAAACAAAGTGAAGCATCAAATAACAAATAACCACTAGTTGTGTACACAATAAACAAATATTAAAGAACAAAATTAAATGCGCAATGACACGTTTAACCAAATTATTAACGTCTAATTATGTTCATTTCTTATTAAAACATTTTTATTTAAAAAGAAACAATAAACTATAGAAAATATAATTATCTTCGAGCTTCCTTAAGTGAGTCATGACTCAGTGATAAGAACAACTGCCCATATATAATCTGTTTTAAAACTTGACAGTCGGCCCCTGGCAAAAATTAGAACCACTAATTATTGTTAGACTTAACCATCGAAAACACAACACATCCACTGCACAATTCCAATGGTTATACAAATAATCAGAACGTGAAAATGTGTAAAAGTGACTTTAAAATAACCATATTTGTCATTAGTTTTTCAGAAATACTTAATCTGACTTAATCTGCAATATAACATTTTTTAAAATGAACGATCGAGTTATTTCCTATAATAAACTTTCAAAAGATCTAAATTATGGCTCACATATAAAGAGAACAAATTCATTTAAATCCAATTTTTATTTTTAAAATAATGTACTTGATTGTCTCCTTCAAATTTTGATCTATGTTTTTGTTCCTCCTCTCATCAGACGATTTTATGCTTCAACGCTTTCAATAGCATCTAAACAGATTACCCCAAAAATACTGACGGAGACTAACTTTATGAATAATGTGAACAATAAATGCACATAGTAGCATGTGACATGTAATGAGTATTGCATAAATAAATTTTTTACCGATATGTGGCGTTCAAAATAACAATGAAGTGAACACATGAGACATAAAAAAGGTATTTCAAATAATACCTTATCAACGGTTACAGAAAACAATGCTTAGCCGAATACATGTTAAAAAATTTAAATGACAGCTCTTTTATAAATCTTTTAATGTCTCTGCTTCATTATGTCCAGAGCTTCATTACATGCAAAACACATTATTGTCACGACCTTAGTCCTACAAATTAAAAAAATAAAATTTAAAATATTAATATTATATTTAATATTATTTAATAGAACATTGATACACTGCACATGAACACCTGTGTTAGTGGGAATGGTGAAATTGTTTCCTGAATGCCAAAATAGTAGATATCTCTGGCTTTAGATTTGATGTCCCTGACATCAACAGTCACCTGAGATTATCATCAGACAAGCCAGTTCTCAAATTGTTCTTCACGTATTTGAATGAACTCTAGCTGCAGTTCATCTGAGCAACTGGCCACATCTGCTTCAAATGGATTTTGTAATAGCCTCATTTCTTCTGCCTTTGAATCCTAGTCAGAAAACCGCTCCTAAAACTGCAGCTGGAGGTCTTTGATGATCTCGCATGCAAATGATGTGGGGAACTCAGTTGTTGCTTCAGCCATGAAGACCTTGCACTGCTGAAAGTGTGTCAAGTTGTTGGCCTGTACTTGTTCCAAAAACAAGACAAGTTTAGATCTGAAGGCTTTCAGGTGATTTTATAGATCAGAATCTAGATTTTTCTCTCCTTGTAATTTTAGGTTCATACATTTTAAATGACTAGTAATGTTTGCAGCAAAGGCCAATTTCCATACCCACTCTTTATCAGACAGTAATGGCTGTGACTTTCCTTTACTTTTTAGGAAGTCGTGTATTTCCTTTCTTAATTCAAATACTCTACTCAGAATTTTCTCACAACTTAGCCATCTTACTGGTGTTTGATATGGTATCTCTTGCAATTCTGTGTCTGTATCTTTCAACATGTCTCTGAACTGTCTATGGTTGAGCCCATGTGACCTTATTAAATTCACCATCTTCACCACAGGATTTAGTACACTGCTAATGTCCACATATTTAGCACACAAAGCTTGCTGGTGAATAATACAGTGCATGAACATTGGTTGTGGAATGTGTTTCTCATTACACATCTGCTTCACTTGCGCAACCAAGCTTTTCTTTATGCAACTCATACTTCTTTCCTCCATCAGCAGTCAAGCAAGTCAAGTTAGTCCAGTCCAAGTTATAATCAACAAATGTTTTTATCAATTCATTGAATATATCCTCTCCGGTAGCTGTGCCATACATGCTATGTAGAGAAGCCAGCTCTTGTGTTATGTTCATGTCTTCATCATTCATTGAATATATCCTCTCCGGTAGCTGTGCCATACATGCTATGTAGAGAAGCCAGCTCTTGTGTTATGTCCATGTCTTCATCATTCATTGAATATATCCTCTCCGGTAGCTGTGCCATACATGCTATGTAGAGAAGCCAGCTCTTGTGTTATGTTCATGTCTTCATCATTCATTGAATATATCCTCTCCGGTAGCTGTGCCATACATGCTATGTAGAGAAGCCAGCTCTTGTGTTATGTTCATGTCTTCATCATTCATTGAATATATCCTCTCCGGTAGCTGTGCCATACATGCTATGTAGAGAAGCCAGCTCTTGTGTTATGTTCATGTCTTCATCATTCATTGAATATATCCTCTCCGGTAGCTGTGCCATACATGCTATGTAGAGAAGCCAGCTCTTGTGTTATGTTCATGTCTTCATCATTCATTGAATATATCCTCTCCGGTAGCTGTGCCATACATGCTATGTAGAGAAGCCAGCTCTTGTGTTATGTTCATGTCTTCATCATTCATTGAATATATCCTCTCCGGTAGCTGTGCCATACATGCTATGTAGAGAAGCCAGCTCTTGTGTTATGTTCATGTCTTCATCATTCATTGAATATATCCTCTCCGGTAGCTGTGCCATACATGCTATGTAGAGAAGCCAGCTCTTGTGTTATGTTCATGCCTTCATCATTCATTGAATATATCCTCTCCGGTAGCTGTGCCATACATGCTATGTAGAGAAGCCAGCTCTTGTGTTATGTTCATGTCTTCATCATTCATTGAATATATCCTCTCCGGTAGCTGTGCCATACATGCTATGTAGAGAAGCCAGCTCTTGTGTTATGTTCATGTCTTCATCATTCATTGAATATATCCTCTCCGGTAGCTGTGCCATACATGCTATGTAGAGAAGCCAGCTCTTGTGTTATGTTCATGTCTTCATCCACACCTCTAATGAACACAAGCAGTTGAGAGGTGGAGCAGCTGTCCAGCGATTCATACATTCTAATTGAAAAATGGTGATGTTTGCTTTTGCTACTGTTATTCGCAAAGTTTTGTTGTAAACTACAGGTAAAAATCATATCTTCCTTTTTTGGAGATTAAGAGCTCTCCATGAGAGACCCCTGCTTTAACCCCTAGTGATTCCAGGTACTTATTTGAAACTGGGTGGACTCTGGGACGCTCTTTAGCAACGGGAACGGGACCCTGTCTTCACTGAGATTCGAACCCGCTCCATCACCGCGCACACTTCAAGCAAAAGACGCATATAAATGTTTTGTTGGAAAAAATGCGTTTTCATGACAGAGTAATTTTACTTTCATTTTCTAAAGATGTTTCGTCACTTAACAGTGCTAAGTGACAAGTGGCGTGAATATCAATATAATAATACTGTAGTTTATTTAAAGAAACGTTTGACAAACGTTTCATTGTATATTAACTACTTGCTACATTTGCTACTAATTTAAATTTGAGAAAATCGTATACCTTTAATTTGATAATATTAATGGATCTGAATGCTGGGCAACGTCTTGTAGTCTTTGTCAGAAGTTTAACTAAAATAAATTTAAGATTAAATAATTAACATGTTGTAAAAATCTTTTCCACAATAAAATTGTGTTTCAATATTCTTCTAAGCTAGAATTATAAACGATCAAATCATCATAAATAAAATACTAATAATGGATTATTTTTACTGTACAGTTTTTCTAATGATTTCACAGCGAGGTAATTGTAGACTTTCATACTTACAATCATTTTTTAAAACTGCCACAAAGTTTCTTATTACTTTAACATCAATAAAACCTTGAGGCTCAGGTGTTAAAACGTTTTTTTGAAACAAAAAAATAAACGTCTTTCATATAATAAAAATAATAATAATAATAATAATAATAATAATAATAGTAGTAGTAGTAGTAGTAGATTGATAATTTATATAGCGCAGTGCCCCACCAAGCTACTGGACTCACGGCATTTTACATAAAATAAGTAAAACACATAATTATCAATTCATTTAAATTAAAACATTCACAACCAAAATGCTATAATATAATGACAATACGTGCATATAATCTACTCTGATCTTTTAAAGAAATTTAAATGGAACTGAGAATTTATAGAACTGGAGCAAGGGAGTTAAACGCCTAAATACCTTATCAATGGCCTTCCATTTTCAGCCATTATACCATCTTATAATGTATTGATTTATAAACATCTTACATATGACCAGTATTTCATTGCGTATAATGCCTTTAAATACAACAGTTTCCATTATTAGAATGGTGACCAATACCATTAGCCTTGCACTATTTTATAACTGTCGTCACACTAACGTTTTTTGACATGCTTGTTGGTATTATCTCTAGTCGAATTTATATTCGGGAATTTCACTACATTACAACATGTATCATTTATTTATGTGATTCTTGATAATGCGTGACAATGCAACGTGTTTTTTTTCTTCCCATCAACCCATTGCCATGTATGTCGCCTTTGCCAACACTCCAACTTGTTTGTTTGAAGTACAGTTTCTAATATTGTTAAACTTCTGCGAAATTTCCGACTATTCTGTCTAAAGTTGTCTTTTGGGGCTACCAATTGAATTTGTGCTAGTAATTTGCGAAACCATGGATAATACTTAACACAATTAGTTGAAATAGAATGACTCAGTGATTACTTTTTAACAATTTTAAATACATTTTTTAAATTGTTTTTCCTGGTGTGAACTTGAAATTACATTTTCATGCACTTACCGTTTTACGATTCTCTTAAAATGTTGTACCTTTACATACCTATGGTTGCAAACATTTTAATAGAATTAATAAAATTAAATATAATACAAATCTCATTCATCTATTCAAAGCTAATTGCTTAACGATTAAATATAGAATCGAGGTTGGAAAAAAAAATGAATGATGAAACCATATTTGCCTTTCTACGCTCTGTATTTGTTAGTTTAAAAATACAATTCCGATCGTTCTCTGCTTCCGAAATACATAGGGTTTCCAGGTAAAACCATTTTGAGACTATGAATAACCTCTCCCAGATGTAATTGAAACCATTTTAATTTACTAAAAAGAGAAGTTCTTTTATTCCATGGAATTCTTAGTAAGTATCCTACTAACACATTCCGTAAGGATTGAATTAAACAAACTCCACGCAATCACTCAAACTTGGACGTAGTTCATCAGCTTTCTTCCGTTACCATGACAAAATTTGATACTTAATACACGACGAAACTGGCGATCTCTTTGAAAAAATAAGTGCCATTCCATTAAAATTTGATATCATGTTGATATATCGTAACTTTCAACGTAAAAAACGTACTTATTATTTATTGTCATATTGTAAAACAATGAATACGAAAAGCATAGCGCCACCAATTTTGTTTAACATTGCTTTAAGTCGTTGTCCATGTATGAGATATATAGTGTCACTGTTGCTATTGTCCATGTATCAGATATATAGTGTCATTGTTGCTATTGTCCATGTATCAGATATATAGTGTCACTGTTGCTATTGCCCATGTATCAGATATATAGTGTCACTGTTGCTATTGTCCATGTATCAGATATATAGTGTCATTGTTGCTATTTTCCATGTATCAGATATATAGTGTCACTGTTGCAATGTTCTTCAATTCCACATTTGCTGCAATAATAAAATGTGTTTCCTTTCTTTATTCTAGCTCTTTATTTCAGGTAATATCCGATCCCTAAATAATGTCATGTTTACATTTTACCGTCTATCTAGTAGTGACTCATAACAAAAAGAAAGGACACACTACAGTGCTTAAAATGAGATCATGGATTCATTGATCCTGGGGATGTGGAGGGGAAGGGTGTGGCTTTTGTTTGGTTCTTTAAATGTAATTTTGTATTTATTTATGTAACTTTACTTTAAAAAACGTGAGTTGTCAGACATTGCTAAACAGTCTAATTTTCTAAATTCAATGTAGGTGAAGAATAAAATGTTATTTGTTATCGTAATTTTAAAAAACAAATAAATTCTTCTTGGGCAATCAGCCTATTACCCAAATTCCCATGTTGAACATACACTTAATTGATTTTTAAGATAAGAAATTTATTGTTTCCTTCCTTGAACGTTAGTATTTTTTAAAAAAAAATTATCGTGAAATAAGTGACTGTTTTAAAATTAATATTTCCCATTTCCAATGGCATCAAAATGGTGCAGACTATAAGAGGAAAATAACTATATAAGCATTATAATATTTTTAAAATCATATATAAATTGCATTTCAGATAGCTTAAGAATACCACAGTGATTATAAAACATCTTTAAATGAGTAGGTTTTCAATTCCAATTTTGAAAAATATGTAAAGGTTAGAAAAAGTTCATTAGTTTTTTGATATTTTTAAAATAACATTATTCCTTCATACTTTGAAATGATTAAATAATATATATTCTAAGATTGGTAGAATTAGTCAAAAGAAAATCGACTTTTGGGGTTAAGAAAATTGTTATTTTATTGATAAGAATTAAGATTCAAAATGAGCACTTTATGTAAAACTGATAAAGATGTCAAAATACATGACGTTAGTTAGCGCTGTACAAGAGACTATTCATTCATTCGTTCGTTCATTCATCCATAACTTTGAGGGGACTGAGGCAAAAAATAATCTATAAAAAAAAATAAAAAATTCCCAAAACAAAATAAATCATTTTTTAATCCACTTTTTTTTGAAAATTGTATTCATGCTGGATAATATGTAATGATTGTGGAATTATACTTTTATGACTTATAAAAGACAGAATAAAAAGAATTTTTTCCTTAGACCGTCTTAAGCCTAGGAATCAAAGAAAGCTGTAGACTAATTTTTATAAATAAGACGTGATTACCTAGATGAAAACGTCGGTTTATCTGTCAAATTTTACTGGATGTAAATGCAGGACGTATTTTGTAGTCATTGTAAATGTTTTAAATAAAATATAGCAGTTAAAGAAATCTCATTTGCTTGTTAAAAATATTTTTCTCTTACAATTCTTAAAAATAAATTTGTTAAAAACAAGTTAGGTTTTAAAAACTATCCTTAAAATCAATATAAACAAATTGAATCATTTGTTTTTAAGATTATTTAATGTAAGAGTTTCAAATGATTTTACTTCGTAAAAAAAGATGTATAATATACTTGTTTTTACTTTGATTATAACTGAGTTAAACGTTTCTTGCTACTTAAATATCAATACAAATTTTGAAGCTAAAACTTTTAAAACTATAGTTTAGATAAGAAATGTCAACTTATTTCAGCTCCAACTTTAAGTTTTCATAATGGAGAAATTTAGTGTAACTTACGGTCAAACTTCTTTTTCCAGCAGCTATACCTACTTATAAATTCATCAACACCATCATAACATATGACCGGTATTTGGTCTTACTCAATCTCTTCAAATTGTTGTAAATAGAACATTATAATTGTTATTTAAATTGTGAATAACAAAGTTTTCGGAAATTTAAAACACCAGTAACAGCATTCTTATCAGAGTTTTAAATGTTGAAAACGTGTTGGTTTTCCTGGTTTCTCCATGCAACCCATTTCACGCCCGAATTCCAGACGGGAAAAACAAGAATTTGTATGTATTTGTTCTTGCATACGTAATAAAAAATTTGTTTTTATCCTTATGTCTATCTGAGGGCTGTATTAATTTATCTCTGTGTTGTATTTAAAAATTAGAATTAATTTCTTTATGTATAGTTACTACTTTACTCTAGGTTCTTCTATCCTCTAGTGTTTCAAGGTTTAATGATTTAACTAATGGTGTTATTCTTGTCAGTTTTGAATATTCTCCAGTAATGAATCTGGCAGCTATTTTTTTTTGAATTTGTTCTAGTTTATCAATGTTATCTTTGGTTATCGGGTCATCATACATAACGTCGTGTGGATTATCGGGGACGCAGTTCTGTATATTCTGTCAAGTGTTGTCATTGTCATTTGTATTACATCAATGTCTCAAGCTTTGAAGCGATCCGCTGAATTCCGAATGTTTTTAAAATTGGATACAATTGTCCCTGGGAGGAAAGTAGAGGGAACGTGTACAAACCATAAAACAAAATAATTAATGAAAGTC
Organism: Ampullaceana balthica; assembly: GCA_944989445.1. NCBI lineage: Eukaryota > Metazoa > Mollusca > Gastropoda > Lymnaeidae > Ampullaceana > Ampullaceana balthica. Next base: position 92,201 of record CALYLW010000932.1, read on the forward strand.
TTTATAAGTTAAAAATAATTCAAACAAAATATTGTCATTGCTATTGTTGTATAAACAAAATATTGTCATTGCTATTAATGTATAAACAAAATATTGTCATTGCTATTGTTGTATAAACAAAATATTGTCATTGTTATTGTTGTATTTTTGGTAACACGTACAATATTTTCGTAGTCATGGCCTTGACATTGGAACCTGCTCTGAATTTCGAAAACCTTTAGCAGAATCTTTACTCGGTTCTAATACATTCAATAGTAATCATTGAAAGTTTCTTCTCGTTTCGATTTTTTTTTCTCTACTATTACACCTAAAAGACAGGGCGTTTTAGCGTTTAAAAATGTTATATTTAGCTTTTCATATGAATAATTTACTTTTTGTGTGTGTCAAACGTGTCAAGAAAACAATTTTATATGAAACATTAATTATTCTTCCTGATGCAGATTAAATCTGCAACCAATACCACACACAAAAGTCATTTTATTTAAATTTAAAATAATGATTTTTTCTACTTATAAAAAATAGGCTTTAAAGGTTATTGTAAAAAAACATTTTAAAAGCTTTTAAGATATATTTCAATATACTACTCTTAAAAAATACCCTATTGTTCTAAATTTATAAGGATATAGCGATCAGTGTGAAAGAAATTTGTAACTGAATTGTTGAATAATATAAATTGTAAGTTTTTGCTTTTTGTTATACTTTTGATATAGCTTTCTTAGCAAAAGCATATTACATTAGAAAATGTCTTAACCAAAGAATTTGTCTGTTATCTGGTAAATTTACAAATCGTATGTGCCCTTGTGCTTTTCATTTGCAGAATATGGTAAGATTATTGATCACTTATATCACGTTTTATCATCTATGTTTCTTGATTGTTAAGTCTGAGAATTGAATTCCCCCTTCCGGTTCTTAGAATCTTAAACGACTTCAGTAGCTATAGTTTTTAGAATAAAAAGTTATTAATTTTTGTTTTTAAAATGTATCTTCAATGAAGTTTGAAACACTATGACTTACTTTCGATAAAATTGACAATCAGAATTCACTCTCCTGGGGAAAATAACAAATAAAAATAATTTTTAAAATCGTATCTGCACACCCCCCCCCCACCAAGAACATTTTATTTGTTCGAAGCTTTTAAGCCTATTTTATTATGTTGAACTTCATCTCATCAACCTGAATTTGTGTATGTCATGAATCTTTTGGCGTCATCAAACTGCACATTGTCAATGACATAAGTCTGGCGAGTGGTCTAATAAGCCCATTGTCTATGAAAAGTCTAGCGGGTGGTCAAATAAGTGTATTGTCTATGACATATGTCTAGCGGGTGGTCAAATGAATTTAGTGCTTGTCTTCGCCTCTGATGGAAATAGGTTCAAGTTTAAGTCATAAACTTCTGGTAGATAAACCGGGAATTCCAAATCAATTTTGAAGCCTAGAAGTATCGTTCATGTCGTAATTTTCTAAATGAATTCACGCATTCATTATTTTAACAAATACACTTTTGAGACATCCACTGCATAAGAAAGTTATAATTTTAAAGTAAAAATTAAAATTGTGTTAACTTATTCATTAAGAACCTCGTTTTTAAAATGATCTTAAAAAGTGGAGAAAATATTTGTTTACAAAATTGAGCGTAGGGGAGGCGTTTGTGCCTTGAATTTTTAGACAACCCAAAAATAGTATGGAGTCTACCAGATAGCTGTCGCCCCATGTCTCTAAACAAAATAAAAGATTTTTTCCAAAGATTTCAGTCTCCATATAAACATATGGGTTTAATTTTTAGAGGAATGAACCTCAAAAAAGTACAATAGAAGTAAGATAAAATGCTATTTTGGTAATGTTTTAAATACTTTCATTTCTTCAAATAGTTTTAAAGTTCTGTCAATTATAGCTTTTTCAGACAAGGTGTGTTGATATTACATATTATTTTCATAAAAAAATATTTAAACCTATTTTGAACCATTTAATTATTTTCACTTAAATTCATTTGTTAATAAGTTTACATTGGAATTGAATTAGCATCTACAGCCCGTTCGTTCATAAACCGACCCTTTTGGAAGAGAAAAGTATTAAAAGTGTGTAACCCGCTCGCAAACCACCCCCCCCCCTCAAAAAATAATAGGACAGCGTCAACAAAATGGTACACAATTTATTTTAAAAAGTACGAAAAAAAAATCGGTCATTATGATTGTTTACTTTGTACCACTTATCTTTGTCTTTGTACTGTTTTATAGACAAGAGTTACCGGTATTTTTTTTAAAATTTCTTCGGTAAACTGGCGAAAGCGCGTGCATTAAAATTCCTTGTTGAAAACAAAATTTGAAAAAACAATTTATTAAAACATTCGCAAAAATAAATAAAATTATTAAATAAGGTAATTGCAGATGTTTAATAGTAGTTTATAGTTTCTGGTAGAGCAGTCGAATCTTTCAGAATGTAGAAAATGACCTTGATGATCTACAATAACAAAACCGATATTCAATGTACACGCAGAAATCACCTATGACCCGCTCGTAAGCCGACCCCCAAACTTTTCCCCTTAGATTTTGTCCCAAAAAAAGTCGGCTTTAGAACGAGTATATACGGTACATCTTATTACAGTAAATACTAAAATAAGATTACGTTAAATTAAATATTAAGGATTTTCTTTTCTGTGAGTGTCCACTTGAACAAATTCAATGCCGTGGCATAAACGGAGAGCAATTTATTGAGCTTCTCGTTTAGAAATAGATGCCTTTACTCAAGTGTTTATCATTTACACAAGGAACTGATGGTCTCCTAACACAGAATATTTGAAATATCATAACTCAATTTCATCCCAGATTGACCAAGTGTGTTAGAGCATATTGTGAATTAATTAGTACGATAAAACATAATTTGCCCATTTTTTAAACTGCAAGCTTCGTTGAAAATACTTCCAATTGTATTTGTGGAGTCACAACTCGTTTCATCCCAAAGTCACAACTCGTTTCATCCCAAAGTCATAACTCCAATACCTCCCAAAGTCATAACTCCATTTCATCCCAAAGTCATAACTCCATTTCATCCCAAAGTCATAACTGCATTTCATTCCAAAGTCATAACTCCATTTCATCCCAAAGTCATAACTCCATTTCATACCAAAGTCATAACTCCATTTCATCCCAAAGTCATAACTCCATTTCATCCCAAAGTCATAACTCCATTTCATCCCAAAGTCATAACTCCAATACCTCCCAAAGTCATAACTCCATTTCATCCCAAAGTCATAACTCCATTTCATCCCAAAGTCATAACTCCATTTCATCCCAAAGTCATAACTGCATTTCATTCCAAAGTCATAACTCCATTTCATCCCAAAGTCATAACTGCATTTCATCCCAAAGTCATAACTCCATTTCATCCCAAAGTCATAACTCCATTTCATCCCAAAGTCATAACTGCATTTCATTCCAAAGTCATAACTCCATTTCATCCCAAAGTCATAACTCCATTTCATCACAAAGTCATAACTCCATTTCATCCCCAAATTCATAATTGCATTTCATCCCAAAGTCATAACTCCATTACATCCAAAAGTCATAACTCCATTTCATCCCAAAGTCATAACTCCATTTCATCCCAAAGTCATAACTCCATTTCATCCCCAAATTCATAATTGCATTTCATCCCAAAGTCATAACTCCATTACATCCAAAAGTCATAACTCCATTTCCTCCCAGAAGACAAAACAATAAAACTTGTGTGTTAGATTGTATTATGAATTAATTAGTACTATAAAACAAAACTTGCCCATTAAAAAAAAATTATGTAATCCTCTTTGAAAATCATTTCCCATGTGTAAGTAAAGTTGATAGACCAATCCGGAATAGTTTACTAAATGGTTGTAAGGACAAAATGAAACTTCTTCCAATGTGTTCTTATTCAATTCGACAAAAGAGTATCTGTGATAACTTCTCATGTAACAATGAAATATCATGAAATTTCATTGAAACGACTGGTGACATTTTCAAACAAAAATTAATGTAAAGGAGACTTAGTGTTTCCTAGTAAGCATTTATTAAGATATTAGAATGGAGGAGCAAGACACAACAAAATACAGTGAACCCAACGGTAGCCTTCTACATACATTCATACTAGAAACAACATTTATAGATTCTATGATCACAAATTATCAGTATTTCGTCCTAATGACGATGTTCAACGCCTTGAATACAATCGTCACAATGTTTGGACTAGTTGCTAACACAATTAACATTGAAGTTTTTCGGAAACTCTGTCGAGGTGATGGTATTTTTACTTGCTTCTTGATTTTATCGTCTGTTGATTGCCTTTGCAGTTTGTCAGCGTTTTGCCAACAAATATCTATGATTTTTTGGATAATAGAAACCTCAAGTCACTACAATGTTGTTTTTTCTATTCAACCCATGGCCATGTATGTCACGTTTGGCAACATTCGCCCTTGTCTGTTTAATGCCACTGTTCTAATAACATTATACCTTTCCATAGCCAAATATATGTGTGTTGTTAAACCATTGCACTTTAAAAACATGTTCTCATTTAAGCGAACATCGAGGATGTTGAAAGGAATTTGCATATTTGCAGTGGTCAGTTATATTCCCATATTTTCTAGTACTTGGGTCATCCCCCAATACGATCAAACTGTGAACATGACTCGCCCAATGTTGTGGCTGACCCCGTATCGAGAAATCATTCGTAGTGTCGTGTGGACTGTCAGAGATACAATTCCTTCAATGGCATCAGAAGTGATCATCATTATCTGCGTTATCTAAATGTCAAAAGGTTTGAAGCGAGCCGCCAAATTTCGTGGAAACTTTAAACAGATGATGTCACAGTCAAGCTTAGGAAATGAGAATAAGTATTTACATGATAAGGTCAAGAATATAAACTTCTCGGAATTGCATGTCATCAAACAGATTATTGTCATCGCAATGATTTTTATTGCTGGTAACACACCCAAGATTTTTGTCTTCATGGCATTGACAGTCGTCCCTGATCTGAATTTTGGAAAACGTTACCAAAACCTTTATTTGGTTCTGGTGTTCTCAAGAGAGTTTGTTGAAAATTGTATATCGTCTGGAAATATTTTTGTGTACTATAAATACAACTCAAAATACAGGCAATTCTTTCCTTATAGAAAAAGTATGTGAAAGGCATTTAAAGATTTTACAACTAAATATATATTTTTACCTTTTTCTCTTTTTAAAGTCCTTAACTTTGTTTTAAAATAACTGCGATCAAAGGGGTAGAGGGAAGGCATGGGCCCAAGGAAATTTTTAAAACTTAAAATTATATTGTAATCTATATTTTTTTAAATAAAAGAATAGCTTTTTTGTTTTGTGCCTTAAATTTCATGAGCCTTCTTTCTGAGCCATGAGTGTTAATTTTCATCAACATTCCAATTGTGACATGAGTCAGATGGCCTATATAGCCGTGAGTTATATGTTGCAACAATTTTTTTTATATTTGGGATCTTAACAAATTTCTTATTTAAATTGTGTTATTTGTGCACGATATCTCACTATAAAAGTAAACTTTTAAATTTCACATTGAACAGAAAAAGCTTTTATAAATACTTTTCTATCATTTACAATTAATCTTTAATGTGTAACATTAAAAGTTTAAAATGACTTTTCGAGTATAGAAGTCGCAACGAATAAATGATTGAAAGAAACGGTCAAATGCCAAGATACCGTATTTGAGGATGTAGGACTGGTGGTGGATGTAAAAAAAATTGGAAAATTTCAGCATTTCAACTTCCGTTGAAGAACTTAAAAAAATTATAAGTACATTAATAATTGAATTTCGTTTTAAAAGAAATAACACATAGACATTTGAGATAGTTCTTTCGTGGGTCAAATTTTCTTAACGATATTTCGGCAATGAAAATAAAAAGTGAAACACAATTATCTCGCCAGCTACGCTCTTTGCAGACACACGCATTCTCTATGCTCCTAAAGGTTTGGCCAGACTATCAAATGCTCGCGAGCATTTGATCAAACATCAAACAAACGCACTATAAATATTTTTGTATTATTACGCAACCTCCATATCACATGGTAAATTATTACAAATTGAAGTTCAAAGTTCATCATCGGAGAGTTGTTTATGTTGACTACGATGTGCTATTAATTAATAAAATTGCTCGTGATCAACCAAATTTTTATAAAATCATTATTATTTTAAAAATGTCAAAACAACAACAATATACGATTTATTACGAAGTAGATATGCATTTTATTTAAATTAGGCTTTTAAAAACAGATTTTTTTAAATTAAAAGAATGAAAATAAATAATAAAATAATAATAAAGACTTCAACTTTAAATTCAAGATATTCAAATGAATGTGTAGAATGAGTATAACTATGACTCATGTTTAAAAATGAGTTAATATGTTTAAATATTCATACTATCTACTACTGTGGCTAAGGAGTCTGCCATCGTTCGTAGATTACGCAAAAAAAAATTCGTTATTTCGAATCTATGAAATAGAACTAATAATTAATAATGATGTTATAAATTATAAGATAGATGAAGGTACGTTTAAAAAATATTTTGCCCCTCCTTGGTCATAAACACAAGAAAAAATAAAAAGCTTGCCAAGAGTCTAGATCTATAACTATAACTCTAAATTATATATCAATACTTTGTTAATCAAAATTTGTTCAGCCTAAGGCTAAGGCCTACGCCTAAGCTTAGGGGCCGTCCATAAAGTAAGTAACGCCCCAGAGGGGGGAGGGGGTGTAAGAAAGTTTGACAGGGGAAAAAATTGTGTGACAGTTTGTGTTAATAAAAAATTAATTTTGTTTGAAAGAGTGACGTACTTTAGGTGGGGGGTGGGGGGGTTCAAAGATTTGTGACAGGGTGGAGGGGGGAGTTAAAAATAGCGTAGCATACTTTATGGACGGCCCCTTATTTTAATTAGTTAATTGGGCCTATGCCTATATATATTTACATTAATTTATTTATACATAATTACTTATTGTCAATTTTTTTCCTATTTTATTACCCTCCCCCACCCCCGGCCACAAAAACTTAGACACACCTCCAAGATGACGTCACAGAGCTTTGCCGCGCGGAAACCCCCCCCCCAAAAAAAAACAACAACAAAACAACAACAACTCCTCCGCCAAACAACAGAACATACGGAATTTTACAGTTTGGTGTCACCCCTTGTGATGGTGTCACCCGGCAGTGGGGTAGCTAGGGGGTGCAGGGGGGACATATGTCCCCGGGCGACAAGTTAGGGGGCACCAAAATGAGTATTAAAATTAAGTATTTAAATTAATTTTGATGAAAACTAATGTACTTCAAATACGTTTGCAAGATTGAATTTTGGAGCTCCACAAATATCTTCTTTACAAACCAGTTGGCAAGCATGATTTGGCACCCCCAATGAGCATTAAGGGGCGCCATGTGGATTTTCAAACTAAAAAAGTAACCATTAAAGAATCATTTTTAGGTTTTGTTCATATACATTCCAAAGACGCAGCAAGCCTTGAAAGGGTTATCGTAGAGAAACTGGAATATGTTAACATACCTCTAGCCGACTGTCGGTCACAATAACATAACAATGCTGATGCAATGACCAGGGGCGTAGCTAGGGTCATCTGCGCCCGGGGACATGACACAAATTTTGCGCCCCTTCCCGGACCGACAAATTCTGGGGGCTCAATAGAAATTTTTTGAAATTTTACGGTTTATATGGTTCATTTTCGAAGTATCTGGTATTTTAATGAATTACAATACAGACTAATAATTCTCTATGCGATTGCAAACAATTTATTTTAAGGAAAAATCTGTCAGTCCGAGAAGAGGCGCAGAATTTGTGTAATGTCCCCGGGCGCAGATGACCCTGGCTATGCCACTGTCACCGGTGCGGTCCACACTCCCCCCCCCCTTACCTACTTTTACCTCTGATTACATTATGTCTGGTCAATACGTTCAACTTTGTTGAATGTATTTTTAATTGGTGCATGTACAAGAAAAACAACAATCCAAATAAAATACAAAACCTATAGCTACTTTGAATCATCTTTTTTAAAGACCCATATTTAATAAGTTTTTAAAAAATTAATACAAATAAAAAAAATTAGAAGCTAACCTTCTATTACTGTTAGTATTAGACTTATCACTATCACTTGAAATATTATACAAACAATTTAATCATATTCTCTTCAAATATAACTAAGAAAATGTAACTGTCCTATAAATTACTTATTCCATAAAACTTCAATTCATTTGTTATTGTACTATACACATATATTGCAAAATTCTCTGACCAATATGATCCATATGCACTTACAATTTTATTTGAGGTGAGTGATGTGTATTATAAACAGGACTGAATACAAAAATTTCATTACACATAAAATAAGAAATGTATAAATAAATAAAAAGTAGTAATTTATTACAGTTTAATGCAACATGGCCTAAACTATTTTATTTACTTATAAATAAATTATATGTAATAAAAACATACCAGACACTAAGATGTAATCAGAAGGTGTATTCAGGTTATTTATAAATAAAAACCATATTATTTTTACTTCAAAAAAATGCAGGATATTAAGTTAATAATATTTTTCTTTTTAAACTTTAGAAAATGGAAGATTGTTAAAATTTATTGGTAAAAGCCAAATCTGAAAATGAAAACATATATATACTTTTATGAAATATTGCACTCATTAGCTTTCACTTTCTTAAATTTTTTTTCAAGTCCCAAACACTTTTACTCTTTTATTTTTATGTAGAAACAAGATTATTCACTATAATTTATTGTCAAAATTTGAATGAAAGACACATTAAAAACCATAACTTTATTTTTGAATACATTTTGAAACTGCATGTGTGTATAGGTGCTCAAATCATGTAATTATCATTGTGTATATATATATTATTTTATATACATTATATTTATATATATACAATATATTAAAAATGTATGTAGCATTGAAAGGAACAAGTAATGTTTAGATTTAATTATTAGTTATAACTTGTATAAATCAAACATAGATTTAGAAACTTATTAATTTTTCAAAAAACATTCACAACAACAGATTATTTAATAATAACTCCTATTTAAACAAACATTTATTTTAGTTTAATTTAAATGCATTACTTTTGATTATTGATTACTTGTTTTCCTTTCAAATTGTTTAGATTTATTAAAATTCGTATTTATTAGATATTCATCTTTTCTTTGGTCTTATTACTATTACTCTAATCAATTCTCTACAAATTGGAGAAAAAAAATGTTAAATAGAGCCCAAATCTATTTTAGTACTTAAGCCTTTCAATCCTAATCTTTCAACTTCTCAATATCATTCTAGCAGTGATGGCTTTTAAATGTTTGTGTTTAGGCAAGGAACAAAATTGCCTCAACATAGAGTAATTTGATACAACTACAATTAAAACAGTAACCTAATTTTTGTTGTTTTAAAAAAAAATATTTACAATACTATTAAACATTTATTGATATAAATTTCAGATGGTTGGTAACTAGTTTCTAAGCATGATAACTACTGAAATGATCTGGTGATATTTCATGATTTTCAAAATAATTTGCTTATTTTACAAGTCTTGTGGTAGTATTGAATCTAAAACATATTTAATTTAAGTCTCTTAGCCTTGTAATAACAGAAAGAGGATAAAAATGAATTTAAATACATTTATGTAAGTAGTAAGAATAGTAATGAGGAATATGTTTCATTCTTCATATTTAAATTATTTTTTTTATATCTCTTGCTCCAATAACTTAGTAGAGTGACTTGGTATCGAATAGGATTCAAACATGCTGTCATCATCTAAATGAAAGCCGGTGCTATTGGATGTAGTCTTTTCTTTCTGAAAAACAAATTTGCATATTTTTAACTATCTTTAAAAACAAATATTTAAAACTCAATATATTAAAAAAAGGACATGTTGCTAAAATTTGGAAATTTACACATTGTTTTGGTAATTTAAATTATGTTTTACTCTTTCATTGCTATGCAAGAAATAAGGTAGAAAAACCTTTTTGTTTACGTATGCGCGTCTAAATAAATAATAATAATACAAGGGGAAAGTATGCTAGTTACAAAAAATATAAATTAATAATAAATTGGAAAAAAAAATATTCAAAATATTTTCTTAAATTTTAATTAAATTTTATTTTTAATGATTAACCGATTAATTTATTGTTATTTTCCGCAGCCCTATTTTTAATATTAATATTTTAATAAAAGTTATTAGTATTATTTTTAATATTAATATTTTAATAAAAGTTATTAGTATTATAATATAAATAAGCAAATTCATTCGATAATAATATTAATAATATGACAATTATGTTTTGTTATTGTTATTAAGTTATTATTAATTAATTCAAAGTGATTCATACATTTCAGGTCTATGGTCCATATTGATAATATTAAATTTAGATATTAATAATGAATATTTTAATTTTTTTAAATTAATAAAACAATATTATATCATAATAATAATATAATATGTATGTGCTTTCCTTAAAAACTAAACTATAATATAAAAAAATTAATAATAACTGAACTTACCATTATGATTTTGAAGTTTCTTGAACTTGATAACTTATCAGTGATCAGTAACAGCAGACTATTTCTAGTAGTAGTAGTAGTAGTAGTAGTAGTAGTAGTAGTAAGTTAAGTAAGGTAGAAGTACTAGTACTAGTAGCACTATTACTATTATTATTATGTCACGAAGTATGATCAGAGTATTTGTTCGATTCAAATTTTGTCCTTTAAAGTGAAGACGTCACGTAGATATTATTTATATTTTAAAGACCATTTGGTATGCTGAGGATTTGTTTTCATTGTGAATATTAGCGTATTATCCTTGTTTTCATTACGATTTAGTAGAGCTGATATATAATAATTAGACTAGAATCGAAGAAAGTGGCAGCCATTAAAATTAAGATCAGCTGTAAAGTCAAGATCTCTACTGGACTACTTGGATTTCACCGCAGCTAAGTGTTTTTTTCTATTATTTCGTTTTATTCGTTTCATTTGTGTACTATTTGTCCGTTGAAGAAGGCTCTTTGCCGAAACGTTCGCTGTTGTGTTACGTCCTGTCAGGCCTACTAATACCCTGTTTTTATTTTATGCATTTACCTTTGTAAAGTCAAGTCACGTGATTAATGTTTACTTCTATTACATCTGCATTCGCCAATAAAATAGTGCGTTTGATCAAATGCTCGCAAGCAAATGATTGATAGTGTGGCCCAACCTTAAGGCACTCGCTAAAACATTTGGCGAAAGTGTTTTGTGCAGCCAAACAATGGAATTCTCTACCATTACACATCCTTAATATTCTAACTACCAAGTTCTTCAAGACTGCATAAGACGCATCTTTTCAAAATTTATTTTCAAAATTAATGAAATAAAATTTCTTTTAATGATTAAAGTAGCTTATGTGAAACGTTCTGTCATTTATGTGGTTGTTATGATATGAATGTTTTTTTTAAAACTTATATGTATGTTATTATCTTCATGTAAAGCGCTGTGAGCCCAGTTCCTTACAGGGATTCAGCGCTATAGGAATTAGCAATTTATTATTATTATTAATTAAACGTGTGAGAGCCAAATCATGGAATGACATGGAATAAATACGAACTCTCTTGTTTTCTAATTCTTGGTTTATAATTTTTCTCCATTAAAACTATAGGTTTTTTTTTCTTCAAATTTACAAAAAATACCTTTTAACTGAGAAATTGACAATTTTAACAACATATCTATTTGAAAGCACGTAGGTTTTTTAAGTTGTCATTTATTTTATTCCGTGCACTACCTTTAACTCAATATTAACATCTTCCTTTTATGCTAGACATCAAAAATTGTGTTTAGAGATTAATCTTGTAGTCGTGTTATTGTGTTAACTTTAATTTGGTCCAACACTCGATCAGAATTTACAAACATGAAATACTATTAATTTTTTTTTAAACTTTAAGTATAAGCTTTTATTCATAGCATTGTGCATCATACACGTTATAAAATTGGTAAAAAGAAATCTCCAGTTACATAGCATAAAAACTTCATAACAACTTAGTTTTGTCGCTGTTTAAGCTATCATCATGAAAATCATGAATTTGTTGAAAACAAATATTTGACACTTGATACAAATCTATGGCACACTGTTCTACCAAGCTTCTCCTCCCGTTGCCACAGTTCACTTCCAGATTGTCAAATTTGTGACAAAATTAGCACAACATTGTGTACTCTCATCACATTTGTAATACAGACATTTCAAACCTCTTTTATTCATCAGATGACTTAATAAATTACTTAAATATGATCAATATAATTAATATTTGACTACCCATTTTTATCCGCCAATGAAGAACATATCCAAGAATTACATATCATTTTATCACATTTTCACTTTAGGGTTAGGTTTGAAAACAATCGTACTCTTTTGGAAACAAAGAAGGACGCACGTGTTTAAATTCAGTATGATTTATTAGAAATACAATGTATTGTTTATTTATTTATAACATATTAAAACCATTCTTTAGAAATTCATATAATCTTTTAAAATATAGAGATTTTAAAAGAGAGATGCCATTAAATAACGCCAACCTCGGGTTTAAAAACTGCTCTAAATGCCTTTGACATTAGACATTACTCCTGGGAAGCAGCAGCCAGTAACCGAGCCCACTGGCGCTCTATGATTCGGAATGGCGCAGCTGTCTGTGAGGCTAATAGACAACAGGCTGCCAAGACAAAACGTCAAGCCAGGAAGGACCGTCTCCAAAACCCTCCTGAAGGGATCCCATCCATCCGTTGTCCGACATGCGGACGCCGATTTCGTGTTGAAAAGGGTTAATAAGCCACCAGAGGACACACGTGGCTGCCTAGCACATGTCAAATACAAATATGATGAGATTGGTCATCGTCGACTACGACGGAGGAACAACACAACATCTATATCTATTAAATAACATATTTAGCTTTTCATACATTTGTTGGAATTAAAGATTTAATAGGAAATTTAATTTTATAAATTTAAAACTCCGGCATCAAAAGGTCCAATAGCTTAAAAGTCGACATGATTCTGTCTAATTGTTTTTCTATACACATCAATGTGACTGACGGACTTTAAATTTAAGAAACTATATTAAAGAAGAAATAGATTCAATTTTACACTAGAATAAAAATTACAACGAGAAAGATAAAATAGTTTTGTTACCTTCATTCAAGTACTCATTGATATAATATAGATTCTAAAATGAGGTTAGCCTTTTCATGTTTCTTTGGGTTTTTTTTTCTCTTCTTTTTTTTTAAATGGCGTCAATAAAAAATCTAAATTTACTACGGCGTTGAATTTATTCTTTATTTTCTTTAAGAAATAACTAAAAACTATTCTGTTTAAGAGAATTTTAAATACCTTGAGAAATAGATTTCATTGCATTGTGTGGAGAGATGCATGAAAACGAAGTTAGCTCTTATGTTTGCAAGTCGCATAGAAAAAAATAAATTTCTTACCTTCATAACGAAAATGGAACAATAGTAATTTTCTTAACTTTGCTCGCTCTATTGTCAGGTAAAACATTTAGCAGGATGCAAGAATGAAGTAATACCAAAATTAATAATAATTTTACAATTGAAATGTCAGGTAATTTTCGAAATTATGAAACAATTTTTGTATTAAATTCTGGAAAAATTCAACTCTTCATAGATACATACAAAAAATATGTTTGGACTAGTTCTAGGCATTAATTCAGTTGGAAAGACAACGTATAAAACAATAAAAAAAATTGTAGTACTTTCAAGCCGTTTGTAAAAAAATATATTTTAAAACATTTAAATCCCAATTGATCTCCTACCAAAATTAAGAATTAATTCCCGAAAAGAAAATTGAAACATCAAATAAGAAATAAACTCTCGTTCTGTTAACAATATAAATAAAAAGAAAATAATACATTTGCAATGACCCATTTAATCAATAATTGGCAAGCTAATTATGTTAATTTCTTTGTAAAATATGTTTTTCTTTTAAAGAAAGAAAAAATTATGCGAAATATAATTAATTATCTTTGAGCTGTCTTAAGTGAGTTTACTGATGGATTACACACTGAAGAGGTAGGGGTGTATGGTCAGGATGTTCTTCTTTAATTTTATTATTCATCAATTTCGCCAGACTTACTTTTTTCCAGTGAAAGCACTAGCCCAGTCAGTTTTTACACTTGCCATCTTGTTGGACACCAACCCAGTTCTTTCAACGCAGTTCTCAACAGCATTAAAATAAATCCTGGCATGTGCTTGTGTCTTTGAGTGGCTCAACACTAAGTAATTATCGTAAAGCTCTAACGGAGGGTTTATTCCCGTATAAATACCAACATTTGTGCTGTTCCTGTACATTGGTACTTTCGTCCAACGCAAGAGAGTACCACAAATAGTCTTTGCTTTCGTCTCGTAGTTGATGCATCAAATTGTCACTTATATCTTTAACACGCTTGACTACAGCCCTCCTTGATAAAGAAATGCTGTCAAATTTTGTTTTCTGTTTTTAACACGTAATGCTTGCTTAACTGACAATCATTCCTTGATGAACTCGCTGTTAGAAAAAAGGGTTTTTCCGTTTTATGATCGTATGGGACAGCACCAAACTGACTTCGGTTGCAGCATCTTGTATTCAATACTGTTTGGAGAAAACATTTAGCTGCTACTTTAAATTATTATCCAACTCCAGGCATTTACATTTTCACTCTTCGTTCGTTAAACTGCACCCGAAATCCCGATATGCAAACGTTTTATTTGGTGGTGTCTTTTTAATTTTAAGTTGTACTCTTTAAAAACGCTCATCGACTGACGGAACAGAAAGCAGACTTATTTTCTCCTAACGCTCGTAAAGCAGTATTTAGCGTCCATTCGTCATTAAAAACATGACATTCATCCTAAATATTTCTTTTTTTTTGGCAGCAACCATCCTATATAATAAAAGGCAAGTTTCTGTCCGTTCTGTCCGGTCCTCGATAGCGATTGGTCCCTCAAACACATGTTACTCATACAGCCAATCATATTGAACACGTTTACGCGGACGTTCAAAACGAGTTATTTTTGGTGCACTATTTCTTCCAAGACTTTATTTTGAGTTAATCGCGTTGGGATTTATAGTCAAAAGCTCTGTTTTTACGAGTTATTTATTTTAACTATAATGAATAGTATTTTTGACGTGATGCACATGTATGCCGATCGAGACGGCTGTTGGGGGGGAGTTACGACATGCCACCGAACGGTGGCGGAACGTCCTTGGACGGGCTTTGTTGCTAGTAGTTAAATAAACGTCTATTGGTTTTTAAATTTTCAAAACTATTGAAAATGTAAATCATAAAGAAAGACAAATTCCGGTTAAGCTGAAATAAAGTTTCAAATAGGAATGTTAACAATTAATGACTAATGATCACTAATCGATTCAGGGGTTATAAAAACAATTATATATCCCTAGATTCGAAAAAAAAATTGATCGAAAATTCTAAACAAAGAAAATTAACATGACGTAAGAACACCACATGTACATGCCCACGGGCCGCAAAATATTCGCCAATGAGCCGCATGCGTCCCGCGGGCCGTAATTTGCCCACCCCTGTGCTAGGGAAAAAATGGGGGGGGGCCGCTGAGTAATATTCTATCGGAAAGGGGACAGTAGGCCAAAAAGTTTGGGAACCACTGTAAAAGCAAACAAACGGTGTTAAGTGAAAAGTTGCTCGTCAAACAATTTAATATAGTATTACATGTACTATATAGTATTACTATATTTTGTTTAGAGAAGGTTTGACAAATGTTGCATTGTATATTAACTACTTCGTTTTTTGAAACAAAGTCAATTTTTTAAGAATCAATGTTTGAATTAAAGTTAAATTTGCTACTAATATAAATTTTAGAAAACTATCTAACTCTCAATTGATAATGTTAATGGATCTATTGCGGGTCAGTGGCGTCGCGATCGGGAACAGACCGCCCCGGTTGACACCCATCAGGGGGGTGACACCATCAGGGGGGTGACACCAATCAGGGGGGTGACACTAATAGGGGGGTGACACCCATCAGGGAGGTGACACCCATCAGGGGGGATGACACCCATCAGGGGGGTGAAACCGGAGCCTAAAATTTACTGTGTACGATTGTATGTCAGAAAAAAAAGAAGAGACATTTTTTCATCTAGAAAGAAATTAAGAAATACAATGAAATACTTTAAAAGCGAAAACTTTTCTTCAAAAAATATCAGTTAACTTGCAATAATGAAACAGTCCCAACACACAAATTTAA
Organism: Ampullaceana balthica; assembly: GCA_944989445.1. NCBI lineage: Eukaryota > Metazoa > Mollusca > Gastropoda > Lymnaeidae > Ampullaceana > Ampullaceana balthica. The sequence continues at coordinate 108,482 of CALYLW010000932.1, forward strand.
AAAAACATTAAAACAAATAAGGAAAAAAGAAAAGAAACAGTCGCAGCAGAGATATCTTTAAAAAAAGGCTGGACATGAAACAGGCAGTGTCTTATGCTTTAAAAGATATAAAGCCATTTGGGCTTGGACACACCGACTGAATGGACGATTCCAAACTCACGACTCCCTCAACCACAGTGGGTAGGAGGGGAATACCATTTTATCCCCCACCCAAAAAAAATCAATTAAAAAAATCAAAGGATGGCTTTTCTTTGTTGATGTTTTTCTAGAGGAAAATTATTAATTCAATGTCTATGAGTTAATATTTCGTTTTATATATACTTATTGTGGCAGTGTCCGCCCCAATATTTTCAGCACACGACGCTTCCCCCCCGCTTCCCCCTCACCCTGTATCAGTGGTAGGCAGAACATTGGAATGTGGGTTGTCGTTTCCCTTAGCTGGGAACAAAAGCTCAATTTTAAGTGCCAGCAATTTCGGCCACGGTCCGTGGACGTCATGGGGCAGTGGTCAATGAATGAAATTTTAAGTGTGTCCAGCCAGGACAAGGGTACAGGGGAATGTCAACAGTATTTTATAGTCGCCAGGGAAAAACATGAATGGAACACGTTTTTACGACTTGAGCCATTGGACGATCTCCTATGTCACCCACATTCCTCTGACTACCAATATAAGGAGAGGACTGTGGGAGACAGGGAGAGTGACCCGGTGCCCAGGTAGAGAGAGAGTCACACGGTGCCTAGTTAGAGAGAGTCACACGGTGCCCAGGTAGAGAGAGTCACACGGTGCCCAGGTAGAGAGAGAGTCACACGGTGCCCAGGTAGAGAGAGTGACCCGGCGCCCAGGTAGAGAGAGTCACACGGTGCCTAGGTAGAGAGAGTCACACGGTGCCTAGGTAGAGAGAGTCACACGGTGCCTAGGTAGAGAGAGTCACACGGTGCCTAGGTAGAGAGAGTCACACGGTGCCTAGGTAGAGTCACACGGTGCCTAGGTAGAGAGAGTCACACGGTGCCTAGGTAGAGAGAGTCACACGGTGCCTAGGTAGAGAGAGTCACACGGTGCCTAGTTAGATGTACTGAACTTAGTGTAGAGTAGGGCATTGCTTAGTGACTGTAACAAACTTGTAAACTGTGCTTCCTGTGTTAGTTATTTACAATAGGGATTGAACGGTGTTAACCTTATAGGACAGAAAGTACTCTAATAAACACTATTCGCAATTATAGTCCTCACTACCTGTGTTTTACCTAGTTATTTAATAAAACTGTAAAGTTAGTGTGTGTGCTGCAATATAGCAAGATATAATCAATCATAACCTTCAACCATAGCCAACCACTCGGCTACACTATGAGTTAATATTTCGTTTTATATATACTTATTAAAGGCGTGAAAGCATAGATATGCATGTTTATATACAGGTAGTCCTTCGGTTACGACGGTCCCATCCCGACTTACGCTGTTTTGTGGTTACGAACGAGCCCGCTTAAAAAAAATATTACGCGTTATTCCGTATTTTTAAATGTAGCCGTGTGGTCGTGACTATGTATATATACAGCCGGTAGGTAGTTGTTCACTACTTCACACACACAAGTAAAATGGAATTCAGGTAAGCTGAGGACTATAGTTGGTATAGTGTTTATTTAGTTCTCTTCAAAGGTTCACACAGTAGCATATGAATACGTAAATTGGATACAGGAAATACAGTGTACAGTTCTACATTATACTACAGCCCTACTCCTATCTCTCTACTCCACTCTCTCTTACATCCCCGAAGACACTCTGAACACTGAAGACCGAAAACCGCTCTCTATCTAGAGTGCGTCCCGTTTAGTACCCTTTAGACTCCACCCTTAAAATTCATCCGGTGCCCGGTACGCCTGTCTAACCTGCCAGTCATAAGGGATCAAACCTATGTGCAGCGACTTCTGTCACAGTCCATTTGTGTTCAGTCCTAACACTCATCAAGTCCCGCCCTCCCTAGTTTAAACTAAGGATGGGGGGAGGGGGGTTGACGTAACCATGTCTGGTCAGACCCGCTACCCTTTATCTACCCTGGGGCATTTCACACCTCTGTTCGCCTCGCTCAGCTACGACCTTGAATCTACAGGCCGGCCCAGGGTGGGGGGAGTTGACGTAACCGTGTATGGTCAGCCCTGGTCAGTTTGCCGTCGTTGTACGTACCGCGCCAGGCTTCCCCGGCCGAGCCTATTCCCCACATCAAAGACCTGCCGCTCTCGTGGCGTTCAGTCTTTGATCTCAGCTCCTGGCGGTCAATGCAATCCAACCTAAATTCCCTACACACTCCACCCAATCTACAAGTAAGTCAAGTCGTAATTAATAGTTATTATGACTAATATACGCCATTATACGGGACACACTGCCACATCAATATATATTTTTTTAAACTTTTGTTTTTCATGGGATAACGAATTGTTTTCTCTATTTGAAATAAAATATTGATTGAAAAAATATGTACTATTATTATTTCAACCTACAACTTTCGTTTGCGAATTTTTCTCATAGCGAAGTTTTCAATCAAGTCAGTAAATCTAAGTAAGCTTACAAGTTCCTTTTCAATGCTCATTATAGAGTGCATATTCAGTCTTTGTCTCATGCACATTTTTACTCCTTTTATAATCTTTTCAACTTTTAAACGGATCGCTCTCGGTCGCAGTTTGTGTCATCATTGAAAGATAGATGCTAAGTGCGATGTGTACATTAGTAAAGGACTGTGTGAAATTTAGCTCATTCAAAAGTATATTTTTTTTAGCTCTGTGCACGTGTTTTGAGTTTTGCATTGGTCTACTTCCTTTTCCTTACCCTGAGCCTGGGTCTGGACAATAAGTTTTTAAAGAGTTCTGAAATTGGACTAATTCTGAAGGTAAGCAGTCTTCGAAATCGCTTGAATATTCTTCCATTAACTTTGCTGCTGCCCATCGGATTAAGAAATTGCTGATCTCAGTTAGGTTTGTAAGAAAGTCAAATTTCTCATGGATGTCTTTATTTGCACCAAATCGATTTTGTAGGGCTTAAGAAAGTTTGTCAACGATTACCAGAAATACCTCAAACTAGAATTTTTGTCTCGGGGAGAATACTGTTTTGGTGATGTCCCTTTATTAAACTGACGCTTTTTATTTTAATTTTTTTTTAAATTTAAGAGCATTGAATATTGTTTATACTCTTTCTTACCACGGATTTGTCCTTTCGTTTTGTCTTAATAGGGAACACATTAAGAATGCTGTCTTTTAACAAACTCAACTAGAGACTTCCTTTCTAAAATTGTTTCACAAATTTCAAGTAAAATAGCTACTTCCAGTTGTTCAAGTTCCTTTAGAAATCCTTCTGCTTCAAGTCGACAGTCACGTGGCTGATTTTCGTTTGTTGCTAATTCTTCCAGTGCTGCGATATTCTCATGGTATGAGTTATTAACAGACCTTACTGCATCATGTCAGGCTTACCATCTTGTGTCAGACAAGGCTTTGTTAACATGTATCAATTTCATGTGTTTTTGAATTACTTGTAAGCGATGAGTAGATGCAACAAGCCGGGTATAAAGATTTTGCAGAAGACAAAAAAATCTGACTGCAGCAGGACATTTACTGCACTTTTCCCAACCAAATTAATGGAATGAGCTGTGCACGCCACATACGGAGTTACACTGCACTTCTCATAAAGAATAGCCTGGTTTCCGTTATACTTCCTACTCATATTTGCCGCATTGCCGTATGACTGAACAAGGCATTTTCATTGATTCATACAAAGGTTTGCCTGCATCTTTATCATACACTGTAATTTATAATAAGTTTGGGGTCCTTAAATTATTGGGGGCCCCTAGCCTTAGCCCGTTCAGTACACCCCTTTTAATCCGCCATAGGGGGAGGGGGTCACACATCTGTGACGATGTGTGACGAGGGCGAGGATGTGTTTAAAAAATGTGACGTGACATCAAAAACGCGCAACTTTAAATAAAAGTTCCACTTAAATATTTGATTATTTACCATTTATTTAATTGGGTTTTCAATGGCGTCACGCGTGTTACGATATTAGAGTAAAAACTTACCCTAAATACATATTTAAATGACAAGAATTAATTTGCAAAATGCTAATTTTTATTGAGAAAATATGGCTTTGGGGGGGGGGTGTCAAATCTTTGTGACACTCATATCGTAAAAAAGAGGTGGGGGTCTAAGTTTTTTTATAGAAAAAGTATGACGCTTGGGGGAGGGTGGGGTAAAAATCGGCATTATCACATGACGTCATTTATGGACGGCCCCTTCAGTCGTAAAGGGTTGACACCATGAGCTACCGCCCCGGGTGACACAAACCCTAGTTACGCATCTGATGCGGGTCACTTTTTGGTAGTCTATATTAAAGATTTAACTAAAATAAATATTAGATTAAATAATTGACTTGTTGTCAAAATCTTTTTTCCAACAAATTTTTTTTTCAATATTCGTGTAAGCTAGGATTATAGACGATAAAATCATCATAAATAAAAACATAATAATGAATCATTTTACCGTCAGATTTTCCGATGATTTAACAAGGAGGTAAGTGTAGAATTACATGCTAATTCATTTTTTCAAAACTGCCACAAAGCTTCTTATTACTTAAACAGCAATAAAAATTTGATGCTCAAGTGTCAAAAACATTTTAAAACATACAATTTAAACTTCTTTCACATAATAATAGAAATAGTAATAATAATTTTATAATTTATATAGCGCAGAGCCCCAGCAATCAACTGGCCTCAAAGCGCTTTACATAAAATCAATTACACATACACATAGTATCAATTCATTCAATGTAAAACACTCTAAACAATTTGAACACATCGTGCAATGACATTACGGCGCATGTAATCTAAGTTAATCTTTGAAATAAATAGTTTATTCCAACTTAATATTTATAGAAATGGAGCAAGGGAGTTAAACGCACATATCAATAGCCTTCCATTTTCAGCCATTATACCGTGTCATAATGTAGTGATTTACATAGGCTATGTAGCCTACTTCTTACAGATTACCAGAATTTCTTATTGCTCATCACGTATAATGAATTAAATAAAACAATATTTATTACTAGAATTGTGACTAGCACAATTAATCTTGCACTAATTTAGATTTTTGGACTCATTTACTATTACTGATTACTTTTTACTTTTTAACAATTTTAAATACATTTTTAAATTGTTTTTTCTGGTTTGAACTTGAAATTAAATTTTTACCCACTTACCGTTTTACGATTTTCTTAAAATTGTGTACCTTTACATATTTATTGTGGAAAAAATGTTAGTAGGTTTTTTAAAAATTAGATATAATAAAATCTCATTCTTCTAGTCAAATAAATATTAAATAAACTAACGATTAAATGCAATCGAGGTTTCTATACCTTGGTAAACACATCACCCATGAAACGATATTTGCCCTTCTACCCTCTGTATTTGTTATCTTTAAAATACAACAATTTCGACCTCTCTCTGCTTCCGAAATACAGAGGATTTACTGGTCAAACCATTTTGAGGCTATGAATAATATTTCTCTAATGTATTTGAAACCATTTTGATTAACTACAATTAGAAGCTTTTTTTTTATATTAAACGGAATTCTTAGTAAGTATCCTACTAACACATTCCGTGATGATTTACTTAATCTCCACGCATTCACTCAAGATAGGACGTATTTGATACTCCTTACACGACGAAACTGACAATCTCTTAAACAAATAAGTGTCATTCCCCTTGACACCATTTTGATATATTGTAATTTTCAACGTTAAAAAAATGTACTTATTATTTATTGGTATATTGTAAAATAATGAATACGGAAAGCATAACGCCACCAATTTTGTTGGCTATACATCGGTGTAGGTCATTGTCCATGTATGAGATAAATAGAGTCAAAGATGCAATGTTAGATAAATTCTCCTAACGATTCTACAGAGACAATAAAACTTTCTTCAATTCCACATCTGCTGTAATAATTAACTTAGTTTCCTTTCTTTATTCTAGCTCCTTATTTCACGTAATGTCCGATCCCGAAATAATTTTATGCTTACATCTTACGATGTATCTACTGTATCATAAGAAGACAAAATGGACACACTACCGTGTTTAATAATAAGATATCGGATCCATTGATCCTGGGGACGGTGGGAAGGGAAGGGTGTGGCTTCTTCTTGGTTCTTTAAATATAACTGTGTATTTATCTATGTTATTTTGGATCTAATAACGTGAGTTATTAGACCGTTGGTAAACGGTCTAATTTTCTTAAATCAATGTAGGTGCGGGATAAATTGTTATTTATTATCTTAATTTTTTTGTTTTTGTAATTTTCCTATGACCCATATTCCCATGTTAAACATACACTTAATGGATTTTTAAGATAAGAAATTTAATGTTTTCTTCCTTAAACGTTCGTGTTTTTAATGACTTAAGCGTGAACTAAGTGCTGTTTTAAAATTAATATTTTGGCATCAAAATGGTGCAGACGATAGGAGGAAAATTAGTATAGGTATGATTAAATTTTTTAAATGACATATAAACTGCATTTATTTAAATTGATTTAAGAATACCACTGGGTTAATAGAACATCTTTAAAATGAGTAACTTTAAAATTACAATTTTGAAAATTATGGGATGCTTAGAAAATGTACATAAATTATTGGATATTGTTAAAATAACATTCTTCCTTCATACTTTGAAATGATTAAATTAAATATTGCATTCTAAGATTGGTAGAATTAGACAAAAGAAAATGGACTTTATGAGTTGAGAAAACTCTTATTTTATTGATCACAATTGAGATTCAAAATGATAAATTTATTTTATACAAATAAAGATGTCAAAATAAATGACGTTTGTCTAGCTTGGATAGTGTTAGTGCTGTAGAAGAGACTATTCATTTATTCGTTCGTTCGTTCATTCATCCATAACTTTGAGGGGACTGAGGCAACAAATATTTTATAAAAAAATTTAAATTCCCCAAAAATTAATCATTTTTTTAATTAAAAATTTTCTTTTGGAAATTTTTTATTCATACTGGATAATATGTGAGGAATGTGGAATTAAACTTTTTAGGGCTTTAAAAATGTCAGAGCATAAAAATACATTTTTGCCATAGACCGTCTTCAACAGAGAAATCAAAGCAAAGCTGTAGCTAAATAATGATAAACAAGCGCAATACCAGTGCTAAGCTACGGTGTCGGCATAATAAAAATATCAATACTTTGTTTTGAATCTCATATTCTCCTTTTTACCCAGTTTGAGTGATGATATTGATGCCTGCCACTACCAATGAAAAGTCACTTTTTTAAAATTTACAAAGGTGCCCCTCTATATAAAAATAATAGTGCCACCAATTAGGCTTAATCTTATGCGAGTGCATAAATTTCTTTTTCTTTTTTTTATTTACATCGTTCCCTTTTCACAAATTATAATAATCTTAAACAATGACGTCATGTCTTATAATATTTTACGGCGAGAAACACAACACACAAATTTAATCTCGACACCAAAATGTTTATTATTACAGTCTTTTATTTAACTCACACTGTTTGTATGTTGTATTCTTCAAATCTTGTAACGTAAAATTAAACCACTTCTGATGTTCCTAGAGATCTAAAATTTTACCACAGATATATCTTGGATGACAATGCATTGTATTAAAATTTTAGATCGATCGAATGTACCGCAATTAAATTAAAGCATTTTTAAAATGTAGTTTATCGCTATATAGCATGTGTAAAATTTCAAATTTTCCAACGTAAAATTAAACCACTTCTGATGATCCTAGAAATCTCACAATTTTATCACAGATAGATCTTGGATAATAATGCATTGTTTCAAAATTTCAGATAGATCGAATTAAATTAATGCATTTTTATTTCGTAGTTTATCTCTATATAGCATCTACTAATTAAATTGAATTGATGAGGTTGAACAATCGATTAAACATTTTTTAGACTAAAAAGTGGAAAATAAACTACTTTAAAAAATCTTTTTTTAAAAAGGACACGCTTTTATTTACATATAGAAATTGCTCTAAAAAGAAAAAAATACAATTTTCTATTATTACAGGTAAAATCCGTGAACCTATCCGCTGTACATAAAAGCGTTGGGCGCTCATCACATCACGAATCTACAATGCGCTACGATGGTTAATTCATAAAAATGAACTTTACAGTGACGTAGTTATCGATCATAATGCACAAATAAATCATATTGATTTAGTTCGTGTGAAACAAATTATAGAACCAGAACCAAATGAAGATCAAGACGTTAGTGCATATAAAGAGATTGGAGATGCTTCAAGATGATACTATCATATTAATTATAAATATTTATCTATATGCGAAAGAATAGTTGCAAAGAGAAATGAGTTGTGATGGGCACTCATTACAGCTCACTATCATGTACAAGGCTGCGAAACATAAATACAAATTTGTATGAATATTAATCAACATTAAAAGTTTCACAACTTTGATCATATATATGCTACTATCATATTAATTAGAAATATTTATCTATATGCAGAAGAATAGTTGCAAAGAGAGATGAGTTGTGATTGGCGCCCCACGCTTTTATGTACAGTGGCTAGGTTCACGGATTTCATCTGTAATAATAGACAATTTTATTTTCTTCTTTTTAGTGCACTTTCTATATGTAATTAAAAGCGTGTCCTTTAAAAAAAAATTTTTTAAAGTATTTTATTTTACAACTAAATTTCAATTAAAAAAAAATCAAGAGTTACCTTCAATAGCAAGCACACACAGACGCGCTCAAGCCCATTATATATAAGACTAGCAGAACCATCTTGCGTTGCGACGATCTCAGTAAAAATGAATACATTTTAAGAAACCAATGAGTGGTATGTTTTAAAAACAAATATGCCAGAAACCTTCGCTGAGGTGTGCAAAAAAAAAGTCCGAGTTTCATAACAAACGGATAAATAAATCAATAATTAAATAGCGTACAAAAGAAAAAATGATATTAAGGGCCCAGTCCCAAAATGTGTGATAATTTAATTTTTTATTGCCATTGTACTCAATCTTTATTTCTCAATATCTTGTACAACTGAATGGGTAAAATACAATTCTTAACGTTCAGTAAAAAAGACATTTGGGACCCCAACCTCCGAGGCAATGGACATTAGGAGTTTAGTGCTATATAGTAATTAAAAGTAGGCTCTTAAATTTTTATTTACTAACTTTGGTCAAAATATTGTTATTTTCTTATTATCTAATGCTTTAACTAATTTTTATATAGCTAATAAAATTGGGAAAAACGACATTAAGGGGCCCCCGGCCCATTTGATGTAAAATGTAAATTTCAAAAACCTTTGCATTTTAATTGAGTTTCATCATTGATATATTTCTCACGATCATTAAAAAGTGAATGTGAAAAATATCTTAAACATATACGAAAAAAGACATTTGGGGCCCCCGCCCTGAAAAATTGGACATTAGAAGTGCAGTGCCTTTTGTTATTTTAATATGGGCTACCAAGTTTTTTTAATGCAAACTTTGGTTAAGATCCATTCATTTACTTAGTTGCTAACACATAAACCAATTTGTATATAGCTCATATCAGCAAAAAACGACATTAAGGGCTCAAGGGCCCATTCAGTGCATGATATAAATTTAAAAACACCTGTTTATTTCAATCAATTTTATAGTGTATATTTTTATCTATATTTCTCAAGATCGTTCATAAATGAATGGGAAATACAATCTTAAATGTTTCTGAAAAATACATATTGGGCCCCCAGCCCCGAAGAAATGGACATTAGGAAATTAGTGCCCTATAGTATTTCAATATTGGCTACCAAGTTGTTATATACAAAATTTGGTTAAGATCCATCAATTTCATCAATTTACCTAATAGCAAACGCTTAAAATAATTTTTATATATGAAAAAACATATCATGGGCCCCCGGCGCCCCATGAGTGTTAAATTTAGCAAAAAAAGTTTCCAGTGACCATCCCAGGAACGTAATCAAAAGTCTCCAAAAGTTTCATGGCGATCGGATGAATGGCTTAGTCAGCTATAAAGGACATACATACATACTTTGATTTATATATATATATATATATATATATATATATATATATATATATATATATATATATATATATATATATATATATATATATATATACTAGTGCATTACCCGTCAAATATGACGGAATTTTTCAAAATAAATACATTTTAGCTGAAACCTATTTATTTTGAAAAAATACACAGCAGAAAAAAATTTACTGTAATATAGAACTTTTATTTATTTTATTTATTTTTATTTTATTCATTTATCTTCACATTACACAATTTTATGTGGAACGTTTGAAAAGAGTTATTTTTGGTTCTGTAATTTGGTGCGCTGCTTTCTAAAATTAGTAGCGTCACGGACAGACAAAATAGACGTGACTTACATTGCAAATAAAGTATGTTGATAGTGAAAGTTTAAAGTATTAAATTGAAGTATTAAATTTTATATTTAGAGTATAATTAAGAGATATGATAAATCAAGCTAAATTGATGACAAATAGTCAATCAGTTGTTTTTTTACATTCAACTACTATTTAAATGAAATTGTTATACAATTCATTTCGATATATCATCATCTGTAAAACGTTTTCAGCAGACAAGGATTTCTAACTAAAAGCAAATAATATGTGTAACAGATTTTCCTGCCACTTCTTAAAACACTGAATCTAGAGATCACTTACATTGTCCTCGCTGTTCTACAAAAAGAGATTAGAATGGAAGAACATGATACTACAAAATACAGTGGGCACAACAGTAGCCATCTAACAACATCCATTATACCAAAAATAACATTCATTGACACTGTGATAACAGATTATCAGTGTTTCATCCTAATGGCGATTTTCAATGGCTTGAATACAATCAGCTCGATGTTTGGACTAGTTGCTAACACCATTAACATTGAAGTTTTTCGGAAACTCTGTCGAGGTGATGGTATTTTTACTTGCTTCTTGATTTTATCGTCAGTGGATTGCCTTTGCTGTTTATCAGCATTTTCCCAACAAGTATCTATGATTCTTTTGATATTAGAAACCTCAAGTCACTACAATATTGTTTTTTCTATTCAACCCATGGCCATGTATGTCACCTTTGCCAACATTCGTTCTTGTCTATTTAATGCCACGGTTCTGATAACGTTATACCTTTCCATAGCCAAATGTATGTGTGTTGTTAAACCATTGCACTTTAAAAACATGTTTTCATTGAAGCGGACATCGTGGGTGTTGAAAGGAATTTGCATATTTGCACTGGTCAGTTATATTCCGGTATTTTCTAGTACTTGGGTCATCACCCAATACGATCAAACTGTAAACATGACTCGCCCAATGTTGTGGCTGACCCCTTATCGAGAAATCATTCGAAGTGTCTTGTGGACTGTAAGAGATACAATTCCTTCAATGGCATCAGAAGTGATCATCATTATCTGCGTCATCTTAATGTCAAAAGGTTTGAAGCGAGCAGCCAAATTTCGTGGAAACTTTAAACAGACGATGTCAGAGTCAAGCTTAGGAAATGAGAATAAGTATTTACATGATAATGTCAAGAATATAAACTTCTCGGAATTGCATGTCATCAAGCAGATTATTGTCATCGCTTTGATTTTTATTGCTGGTAACACCCCCAAGATTTTTGTCTTCATGGCATTGACAGTCGTCCCTGATCTGAATTTAGGAAAACGTTACGAGAACCTTTACATGGTTCTTATGTATTCAAGAGAGGTCGTTGAAAATTGTATATCGGCTGGAAATATATTTGTGTATTATATATACAACTCAAAATACAGGCAATGTTTCCCTTTTAGAAATTTGAAAGATTTTACAACTAAATAGATATTTTTACTGTTTGTTGAAAGTTTTGCTTTGATTTTTTTAAAGTTCTTAACTTTGCTTAAGAATAATTGCGGTCAAAGTGATAAATGAAATTGCTTTGAACGGTAATTTTGTCGAAAGCATATACGCCTTAGTGATTATTTTAAAAACTAAACATTATAAAGTAATCTAATTTTTTTAAATAAATATAAGATTCTTTTTTAATGTGTCAATCGACAGAGCCTAAATTTCATGAGCCTTTTGTCTGAGCAATGATTGTTATTTTTCATCATCATTCCAATTGTGACATGAGTTAGGTGGCCAATCAAGCCTTGACTCCTACGTTCCAACAACTAATGTTTATTTATTTGAGTTGCGATCTTAACAAAGTTCTTATTTAAATGTTGCACTATATCTCACTATACAAGAAAAATTTTATATACTCGCTCGTTCTAGGGGCAGAGCAAATATATTCTTAATATTTTTACACTGACAACAAATAGCTATATTAAATACTTTTCTATGATTGATAATTAATCATTAATTTATATCATTAAAAGTTAAAATAGCATTAGTGTATAGAATTCATGATGAATACATGCTAAACGAAAATTGTCAAGTGCCACAAAACTGTCTTGGTTTGGGTAGGACAAGCGATGGACGTAGTTTTAGTGGGAATGTTAAGCGTTCAAACTTCCATTGAAGAACTTCAAAAACTTAAAAATACAAAATAATTTAAATTCTTTTTGAAAGAAATATCATATGCACATTTGAGATAGTTCTATCATGAACGATATTTCTGCGGTGACAATAAATAGTGAAACAAAATTAATTCAAATTTCGTAGCCAAACCATGGAATGGAATAAATAAAAACAATCTTGTTTTCTAATCATTGATTCAAATTTTTTTTCAATTTAATTAATAGTTGTTGTTTTTTCTTAAACTTTAAAAAATAACTTTTACTTTAAAATAGACAATTCTCAATACGTATTTGTTTGAAATAACGTTTTTTTAAAGTTATATTTTAAAAAATCTTTTAAAATTTATTTTATCTGGTGCACTATATTTAACTCAATACTCAATACTAATATATTCCTTTTATGCTAGAGATCAGAAATTATGTTTAGAGCTCTATCCTGTAGTCACGTTATTGTGTTTACATAAATTTGTCCAACTCTAGATCAGGATTTACAAACATGAAATACTTTTACTTTTAATTCTCTTTTAAAGTAATGGGGGTGAGACTGCAATCAGGCTTTAAATAGGTAAATGTATAATATAAAAACAGGGTATTAGTAGGCCTGACAGGACGTAACACAACATCGAACGTGTCCGTTGAGGAAGGCTCTTTGCCGATACGTTCGCTGTTGTGTTACGTCATGTCAGGCCTACTAATACCCTGTTTTTATATTATACATTTAGATAATTCTCTTTAAGCATTTCTTCTTAGGATTAAGCCACATACACGTATTAAAATTAGTAAAATGTGTCACTTTTGTTACCTGGCAAGTCATTTTTTCAAATAGACAATAAAAAGTACAAAGTGGATCAAACTACATTGTACAATGAGTCATTTATTAACTGGCACACTATTTTTTTTAACGGAAGACACGTTTTTAACAGTAACTTAAGTTACTTATAATGTCCAATTACATTTTAAGTGCAATGATAGGCCGGTTGAAGTATTCGAAAGAATACTCCAATTACCTAACAATACATTTTATATTCGATTACCTGTTGATACTTCAATATTTTCTTTTATCCAGTGATTAACTTAACTTCAAAGGTTCGATGCAAAATAAATAGTTCGTTTGCAAATATGAATAACAAACAACTATTTATTTTGCATGGATAAATATGAATAACAATAGTTACAATTTTTTATTTACATGTTTTTGATAACTTAAGTAATAGTCTTAAGTCTTAAGCCTTAAAATTAAACCTAGTCTAACACTAACCCGAAAATGAGAATTTTCATCTTAGTCTTAGTAATAACCACACTACTTTTAAGGACATTAACGTCAACCAACAAACATCCTAAAAACCAGAGTAATAAATCAATAATTATAAAAAAACCACAACACAAAGCACACGGACTACACCTCTATCTTAAGCACAATAAAGGAAATCTCCATCAAACAATGGAAACATAAAATATGTAGATATAGGCAAAAACACTTAATCTTAATTTTGCTCCTCTCAGGCGACATAGAACTTAACCCAGGCCCAGTATCATCTAAATGTCAAATTTGTATTAAGGCATGCACTAGCAAACAAGGAACCATTCAGTGTGACACCTGCAATGAATGGTACCACATAGCATGCCTGCATACTAACACATCAAAGCACATAGCAATAGGCCTAAGAAATAAATATGCATCTTGGCACTGCATACATTGTGGGTTGCCCCAAATCAGTTCATATTTATTTAACTATAAGGACCTGATCACCACAAACTCTTACAGTGTTTTGGCTAATCCTTTTATTAAAAAAAACACTAGATAAAATGAAACCTACCACACAAACCCATAAAATTACCCATAAAAATCTAATAATAATAATAATCAAAACATTCTCAAAACACTAATAGTTAATTTCCAATGCATAAAAAATAAAATTCCAGATTTAGAACTACTTATAAAAACAGAAGAACCAGACATAATTGCTGATTCTGAAACTTGGTTGAACCCCAACATATATAACTCTAAGATTTTAAACACCAATTATAATATTTTTAGGAAAGACAGACCAGACAATTATGGAGGAGTGCTACTTGCAATTAAATCAAATATCATAGCTGAAGAAATTACTACACAGCCAAATTTTAATATAGAATCTATTTATTGTAAAATAATTACACCAAACTCATCCCCACTTATTGTAGGCAGTATATATAGACCTCCGAATACAAACCTAGAATACATGAACAATCTTTGTAGTCAATTAACTTTCATAAAAGAGAATGATAAAAATGCAGTTCTATGGATTATGGGGGACTTTAATCTTCCAGATATAAACTGGAAAAAGTATACAATTGATAACCATCAAACTAACAAAGAAATTAATGAACACTTTTAGGACACTATAAACAACATAAACCTAGAACAGATAGTAAAAACAGCAACAAGGAAAAATAAAACACTAGATTTATTCCTAACAAATAGACCAGGACTAGTATTATACTAAAAAATAATTCCAGGACTGTCCGACCATGATATTGTTAGGGTCACCAATACAATAAAAACTAAAATTAATAAGATACCTAGAAGATTAATCTATCTTTGGAATAAATGTAATTCAATAAAACTACACCAAACAGCGGCTAATTTTCAAACAAACTTTCCTAAGTAAATTTAACACAAATAGCCCAGTAGAAGAATTTTGGAAAGATATAAAACAAATCTAAAAACTATAATGGATGAGAATGTTCCAAAACTAAAATAAAATAAAATTAACAAATGCTGGTTCAATTCTAGATTAAAAAAGCTATGCAAACAAAAAGAGAACTTATTTTAAGAAATATAAAGCTACCTATTCATATAGGATACACAAAAAATACTTAAAGATTAAACACTTGACACAAAAACTTAGTCGAAACCTCCAAAATGAATATATAAACAATGTAATTACCAAAGATAACAATAAAAACTTATGGTCCTTTATCAAATCTAAAAAAATGGAACCTTCAGGAATAGCCACACTAAAAGGCTCAAATAATAAAACCTATAATGATAATGAAACTAAAGCTAATATCCTTAACACATATTTTGCATCATCTTTTTCTGCTTCAGGCGACAAGGAAGTTTTAATAAATTTAAATAAAATGGAGGAAATAGGTAACATAACTGTAGATGAGATAGGTATACATTCACTCCTAAAAAACTTAAAAATAAACAACGCTACTGGCCCAGATGATTTGCCTGCAGGTTATTAAAAGAACTAAGCAATGAACTGTCCCCAATCCTTGTAGTTCTCTTTCAAGCCTCTCTAAACCAGGGTAAAGTGCCCCAGGATTGGAAATTAGCTAACGTACCTCCACTCTTTAAGAAAGGGGATAAATCAGACCCTGGTAATTACAGGCCTGTATCACTTACTAGTATCATCTGTAAATTACTAGAACACATAATATATAGTAGAATAGTTAACCACCTTGACAAATAAAATGCCCTATGCCCACATCAACACCGCTTTAGAAAAAACAGATCACGTGAAACACAATTAATAGGTTTAATAGATGAACTATCAAAAGGCTTAGACAAAAATGATCAAATAGATACAATATTACTAGACTTCTCAAAAGCATTTGACAAAGTTCACCACCTTAGTTTACTTAAAAAACTACTTTGGAATCTCAGGTTCCTTACATCACTGGATCCAAGACTTCCTTTTGGGCAGGGAGCAAACTGTAATAATTAATGGATCTAAATCTGCACCAATAAAGGTTAACTCAGGAGTTCCAAAAGGAACTGTGCTAGGTCCCTTACTCTTTTTAATTTATATAAATTATTTACCCAACAACATCTCAACAGGTACAAAAGTTAGGTTATTTGCTGATGATTTTATGATCTATAGAACAATTAAATCAGAACAAGATAGCAAAATTTTACAAAAAGACTTAGATGAATTGATAAAATGGGAATCTAACTGGTGTATGTCTTTCCACCCAGAAAAGTGTCAACTGTTAAGAGTAACAAAGAAAAAGAAACAAATAAATATTTAGTAGTCTTAATAAATGAGAAACTATCATGGAATCCCCATGTCAATGAAGTTATTAAAAAATCAAACAAAACCTTAGGCTTTATAAAAAGAAACTTTAACAGATGTAATAGAGATATAAAACTAAAATGCTACCTCACTTTGGTGAGACCTGTACTAGAATATGCATCTTCTGCATGGGACCCATCCACCAAAGAAAACATTGACAAATTAGAACAAATTCAAAAAAGAGCTGCCAGATTCATTACTGGAGAATATTCAAAACTGACAAGAATAACACCATTAGTTAAATCATTAAACCTTGAAACACTAGAGGATAGAAGAACCAAGAGCCAAGTAGTAATCATACATAAAGCAATTAATTCTAATTTAGAAATACAACACAAAGATAACTTAATACAACTCTCAGATAGACATAAGGATAAAAACACCTTTCTTATTCCGTATGCAAGAACAAAATCATACAAGTTTTCCTTCTTCCCGTCCGGAATTCGGGCGTGGAATGGGTTGCCTGAAGAATCCAGGAAAACCAACACTTTATCAACATTTAAATCTCTTATAAAATGCAGGACTAAATACAAACCATAGATAAGCGTAGGATGCAATAATCTTCTGTATAGAAGGAGCGTCTGTAAACAGATAAGATAAGATAACTTAAAGGTAATAATGTATGGACGCATAACCTGACAAGCCATAATAGATCTTGAAAAGGTGCTGACTTGACAATAATAAAAACGTTTATGTGAATTACTAACACGTTAATATTAAATTGTAAATATGATTAACAGTTGATAATTTAATCGTTTCTGTTATCCTGTGACAAAGTTTGCTTACTACGTTTCATTCAAAATGAATAGTTCTTTGCTTTTAACATGTGTAAAAATTACATTTGATTTTTTTCATGTTTTGGTGTATGGCATCTGTCCGTCTACGAAAGACGATAGATTTATCTTTATTATCTGCAGCTCTTGGTGTGGCTGATGAGACCAATCCTTGAGTGGCAGTCTCTTCTGCATGACACACACACGAAAGCAGTGGGGCAGTGTTTCCTGGCCTTTCTCCTCGCTCTTTTCCCGACTGCTTCTGCCCTAGTTTGCTCCTCTGCTCTTAGTGATCCTTCTTTCACTATAGCCCGCCACATGGACCTATCCTCTGCCAGGTTTTCCCAGTTTTGTATATCAATGTTGGCTACTTTCATGTCTCTCTTGCCTATGTCCACGTATCTGAGACATGGCCGACCAACCGACCTTTTCCCTGTCGCCAGCTCGCTGTAGAGCACATCCTTGGGTATGCGACCACTTTGCATCCTCTTGACGTGTCCAAGCCAACGGAGGCGTCTTTGGCTTAGTATTGCTGCAATACTACTCATGCTTGCTTGAGCCAGGACCTCTGTGTTGGGGACTTTCTCTTGCCATTTGATGTCTAGGATGCCTAGGATGCGGATGTTTTGGTAATGTTGTGGTAATAATGTAGGGACAAATGGGCAAATACACTGTCAATTCATAATCATCAATGAATCTTAAACTGCTTCAAATCATATATTTGCTTAATGCGATTCACATTACAGTCACATAATTTATTTTTAACGCACTGTGCTGTATTATTGGTGCACTCATAATTGGTGCGCACTATTCAATGCCGCAAGTTATCGTCGGGCTGACTCCTCAGCAATATTTGTTAATACTTCGAACTTCAAATTTCTTTGCTGTAGTATCACCTCATGCTGTGTGTAATTCACTGTGCATTTACTATTATCCTGATTTTATCATTATTATTCACGCAAACTTATATAACGCGAAGCCTAAGCTTGGAGGTTTTCTCATAACACATATATTCGTATATATAATCAAAATATATACTCTGCAATGTCCGTTCGTAACGCTAGATTTTAGAAAGTGCACCGCTAAATAAATAGCCTTGAAAAAAATAAAAAACTGAAATATATCAATTTTGAAAACTTCCGTCATTTTTTACGGGTAATACACTAGTTAGTATATAAAAGTCACAATGAATACATTTTTAAAGGAAATGTTCAAATTCCACGGAACGGTCGTGATTTAGGTAGGCTTTCAGGTGGTCGTAGTTCAAGGGAAAAGTTCAACCTTTCAACTTCTAACTTTAAAAACTTTACAATACAAAATAATTTAAATTTGTTTTGAATAAAATATCATCGAGACATTTGAAATAGTTGTATCATGTGTCAAATGTTCTAAACGACATTTTGGCGGGGAAAATAAAAAGTGAAACGAAATAAATTCGAAATTTCAGAGCAAATCATTGAATGGAATAAATGCAATACTCTATTGTTTTCTAATTATTGGTTTATAATTTTTCTACATTAAAATTAATTACGGTTGTTGTTTTTTTAAATTAATCTATTTCATCTTTAACGCTAAATTTGACAGATATCAGCACATATCTATTTGAAACCACGTTTAAAAAAAAACTTATATTTTTAAAAATGTTATTTATTTTATTTCATGAACTATATTTAACTCAATACTAAAATCTTCAATTTATGCTAAAGATTAGAAATTTTTTAGAACTTTAACTTGTAGTCGTGTTATTGTGTTAACATAAATTTGGTACAAAATTGGATCAGTATTTACAACCATGAAATAATATTACTTTTAATTCAATATAACCTTTTATTCACATGCACGTTTTAAAATGAGTAAAGTGTGTCACTTCTCTTATATTTTCATATAGACAATAAATGGTTTATAGTTGATTAACACGCAATTAGTCGTTTATTACCTAGCAAATATTCATATTAAGACCGTAATGCAAGTTTTTAACAGCAACTAATTCGTAAGTCGCTTATATGAAATAATATAATAGTCCAAGTCACTCACTCACTCATTGGATGTGGAACGCTGAGGAACGATGTACAACAGTCTATAGCAGTTAAAAAATCGTTTGGTGATTAGCACTGTAAAAAATATTATATGACGTCATTGCTTTAGCTCATATTTTCATTTTGGAAAATGGAACAATGTAAAAGTAAAAAGAGGATTTGATGATGGTTTATTATTAAATACCTTGTGTACATTCCAGGAAGTTTAATATTTCGTATTTATCAAACAAGGATAAGTTACTTGGGCTTTTGACAAAAAACAAAGTGGACGCCGTAGGCGCCCTACAACCCCTATCATAAAATACTTTGAGAAAATTTCAGAAAGTTTAATATTTCGTATTTATCAAACAAGGACAAGTTAGTTGGGCTGATAAAAAAGATGGGCGCCGTAGGCGCCCTAAAAAGTGGGCGCCGCAGCACAACCTAGTTTAAAATAAAATATTAAGTGCAGCAATAGGACATTTCAAATAATCCAACGAATACTCCAGTTACCCAGCAATAAAATTTCATTACACTTTAGTTGTGTCGCTTATGTAACGCTATTTTCATGACCATCAAGAGTTTATTGAAAACTTTGTTTAAACTTTTAGTTTGTCATTTGTTATTGAAAATTTTGAAACTCCACTACATTTAAATATGGTAGTTAAATAATTCCATTATTACTAACATTACACAAATTATTTTGACTACTTATTTAATCACAAACATTCCAGCACTACATTTAATCTATGTACTTGACTCTTCACCTCGCATACTTAAAACAAAGGCGGCTTTAATGGTAACATTTCTTCTCTTTATTATGGTATAACTTCTGGTTACTACATTTGCTCTCTCTCTCTCTCTCTCTCTCTCTCTCTCTCTCTCTCTCTACGACTCTCTCTCTCTCACACTCTGACTGCCTGTCGTTTCCACTGTGATGGGGTGAGTCTCTCTCTCTAGGTCTGTCCTCTAGCCCTGGGGCGGGTTACTCTCTGTCCTGGTCTGTCCATGTCCGTGTCTCCTACCGTCCTCTCCTTATATTGCCGGCCACAGGCGTGCGGCCGATACCCGAGAACGCCCCCCCCCTTAGTGTGAGCAATAACATTCTTAGTCTTTCATTTCCTAACCCATGTCTAATGATTAGCAACTTAGGTTACCCCGATCGTACCTACTGATCATCCATCCTATAGTCCATTCCACAGGCACTAAAAATTTCGTTTCCTGTCTTAACAATGCTGACATTGTTCTACACCACCTCCTACCCCTACCTTCTTACACCCAAAATTCCGTAACTGGGGGATGGGGGGGGGGAAGGCCGGAATCTTTTCTTTACCGGTCATTGTCTAAGAGCATCATTACATTCTAGGTACGACCCCGTTGCCTACCTACGTCAGCTCCCCTCTCAATTATTTCAACCCATGTCCTCCACAATTGTTGTGTTGTTCGTCAGTCGATTCGACGAAGACCACTCTAGTCATCCGAGGGTTGCTGGGACTGGCTTTGTTTGTGCGTGCGCAGATGGCTGATGAGGCCGATCCTTGCTCGGAAGGTTCGGGAACAGAAGGGACAAGGGACGAGTGGGACATCTCCTGGAGGGTTGACATCACGGACCTTTCGGGCTTGTCTCTTCTTTTCTTTTCATGACTTGGCACCTTCGTGGATGGAAGAACGCCAGGTGGATCGGTTCACAATACACCCTGTTTACAAAACAACGTCGTCCCGACATTTCGTAACATCGCCGCGATATGTTTAATTGTCTTCAAATGGCTTTGAGTGATTAAGACCCTCAGCACTATTCAAATACGAATTAACAGTGACGCTAACTTGTGTGTACCACAACAACTGTACTCCCAAATACCCAACCATTATTATCCTACACCAGCACTTCTGTGTCCACCTTTACACGTCTGTTAAATCTTGTGTCTTAAGCAGGTTGTCAATTTGTGCCAGATACCTTGCAGTTCAACTATCATTCACAACTATCATTAATTAAAACAAGGTACATTTGAACAGTATGAAATGCTTATGTACAGTCGGCGCTAATATCTCAGTTAGTTTTAAGAGTGTAACCATAGTTATGAAAATATGAAAAGAGGAAAAATCAATATGTAATGTCAATTTAGCAGGAAAACAAATGATTATTAAACATATATATGGTAAGTATGACATATTCTTAGAATGAAAACAAATGATTATAAATCATATACATGGTAAGGAATGAATTAAGCATATCATATTTAGTGTAAATATAATAAGAACTCCTAGTCAACTTCCTTTAAAATAAATCCATGCATCATAAACATAATTCAAAAATAGTTTCAAAGAGCAATGGCACCAAAATACAATTACGTCAATGTAATCACCTTAATTCATCAGATTGTAAGCATGTTACAAGCTACATAACCTGCTCATAACACATTAAAAAATTCACACACAAGAAATGAACCACAAAACAAATGTATCTATACTATGTGTAAAACCGTTCTTCATCAACAGATTGAAAACATCCGCCTGCTCATAATACATTTATAAATTGACATACACAACAAATAAACAAAATTCAAACAATTGTTGACACCCTTAATTCATCATAATAATATTTAAAATTCGACATGCACACAAAAATATTGAACCACATTTTTAAACCAGCATGTTACACTTACACTCTACGAAAGAAGAATTACATTACAAAAAATCTTTATACAAACAGAAAAACAACCAATCAAATTCAATTTAACTTAAGCAGCCATAGCCCGCTGACTGCCTGCCCATGCACATGTAGACTTCTGGTAGACAAGGAGTCTCAATAAATGTTTATGTCCTGGTCTGTCCATTTCCTTGTCTCCTACCGTCCTCTATTTATATTGCCGGCCACAGGCATGCGGCCGACACCCGAGAACGCCCTACTAGTGTGAGCAATAAAATTCTCAGTCTTTCATTCGCTAACACATGCCTAATGATTAGCAGCTTAGGTTACCCCGGTCGTACCTAATGATCTCCCATCTTATAGTCCCTTCCACAGGGTCTAAAAATTTCGTTTCCTGTCTTAACAAGGCTGACATTGTTTTACACCACCTTCTACCCCTACCTTCTTACACCCAACGTTCCGTAGCTGGAGGTGAAAGGACGGAATCTTTTCGTTTCCGGTCCTCGTCTGAGAGCATCATTACATTCCAAGTACGACATCATCGCCTACCTACCGTCAGCTCCCCTCTCAAATATTTCAGCCAATGTTCTCAATTATCTCAACCCAGGTCCTCCATAATATAAACAATCGCATGTCAGGTAAAGATATAACTTCATTATTATATATGGAAATGAGCAATTATCATTTTAGGTTCATATTTCTTTTCATGACAAAATTCTGTGACATACTGTTCTACCAAGGATCCACAGTTCACTTCCAGAGTGGCGAAATGTGTAACAATAAATCAGCACAACTGTGTCACTTTGTGTCGTCTCATTACATGTGTTATACAAACATTTCAAACCTGTTTTAAACATCCAATGACTTAATCACTTATTTAAATATGATCAATTTAATATTTGACTACGCATATTTCTAGGCAGTTGAAACCTATTTCAAACAACTACAGCCAATTTTATCACATTTTCACTTTGGGGACAGGTTTGACAACCAACATGGAACTTTGGAAAAAAATGACACATGCTTTTAAATTCAGGGAGATGTAGTAGAATTTTAGCGCATTCATTGTGTATTGAGTGAGGGGCCGTCCATAAATGACGTCACGCGATTTTGGCAGATTTTTTATCCCCTGCCCCCCCTCGTTACGCGTCGTCACAAAAAGTTAGCGAAAAAAAAACAAAACAAAAAACAAAAGAAAAAAAACACCCAACTTATTTTCTATTTGAAAATAAGTATGTTTAAAGTCACTTTTATTGTCATTCAAGTATTTATTATTTATTTAGTGAAGGTCTACATTATAATATCGTAACCCGCGTGAAGCATTTTTTAAAAACGTTTAACAGGCCTTCAGAAAACGAACTGCGTTAACATCCTTAGATTATATTTTATTTTAATGGATACAAATTAAACATTGACTATTAATCATCACGTTAATATCTTTGTTTAGAAAAAAAAGTATTTAAAAATAATATTTTTAAAATGTATTTTTAAAAAATCCTTCAATTGACTTACGGGCATCCCTTAAGAAAGAGGTCGGTGAACAGGGGTAAATAACCTCATCTGGGGTCAAAAGGGAATTCTTGGGGGTAATGCAGACTTATTTGGGACATATAACATCCATTACAATCAACTAGTTGTATTAAAATACGTCATGTGTACCAGTACGCTTGGAACATATGCCCATTATTAAACCGGTTCCTTCCAGAAAATGCTTTTTAAAAAATTTGACCGCTATGTAGATTTCTTACCTACGTACTATACGAAGACACCTAATTCCACTCTACTTTCATTTATATTGACACGAGTGACAATAATCTTAATCCACATGACTCGACTGTATGAAGTATCGTTTCTGTGATATTTAAAATTAATGCCTTAAAAACTGAGCTGAGAAGAAAAATTGTTTTGTGCTCCTCTCGAATTGCGATGTCAAGAATTTGATGCATTCAATAAAGTTAATGAATACTTGACTAATTTTAAATGGGCTCATTTAACATTATATCTAGAATCGCCAGGGGCGTTTGACCAAAAACCAATCGAACAATTATATCAAACATAAAACGTTTATAATTCTATCAAATAGATTCCCTCCCCCCACCCCCCTTTTAAATAAAAATGATATTCCATGTCGTTTTGACTTAAAATATCTACACAGAATCCTATTCAGAACATTTTTAGACACTTGTCATGCTTGTAAAACTCACCAGTAGCATTTTCGGGGAGGGGGGGGGGCTTACGACGCTCCCCAAATCCCCGAGTCATGTGAGCAGGACCAAGAGTCTGGGGGTTGGGGGGGGGGTAACGCACACATAAACGTGAATATTTTGGGGTAACAGGCAAACATTTTTGCCGACTCCTGCCGTGAGAGAACCAAACGGAGCTGCGGCTACATCACAAATGCTTTGATGTCAGCATCAAACGACGCAGACAATTTCATACGTTATCTTGTGGGTTCGCAAACTTGAGGATTATATTTAGATTTAATTTTCGTTTCTTGATAGCTTACTCCAACCAGCGTCTGATAGCCTACCGACCTGCATATTGAGAATCACTGATTTTTTTTTAAACTTGAAAGTTATTAAATAAATTGTAAGTGACCAAATATTTCAATGAAAGTTTTATTTAAAGTAACCCTTTGCTGTGACGTCACATTTCTTCAAACCCCTCCCTCCCCCTCGTCACGTATCATCACAAAAGTGTGACCCCCCCCCTTTTCAGGTGCGTGACGTCATTTATGGACGGCCCCTGATAAAATTTTTAAAACAATGCCTTAGAAACTAAGAATAATCTTCTTTCTAAAATATAGATAATTTGAAAGAGAGATGCCTTTAAATAACGACAACCTCCTGTTTGAATAGTGAAATTGTTGCTCGATCGATTGACTTGCTGATTGTATCAATAAATTAAATAAATGAGTGACATATCTTGTTACTTAAATACCTTCTTTCATACGACATTAAGTGTCTTTTTCTATGCATTGCTTTGTCTATTCAATTCAACGCACCCGTGAGTTCCAAGGCAAAAAATAAAAAAAAACATTAAAATATGGAGATTTGCTACAAGTTAGACTTAATCTATTAGACAGGCTATTGTGTCAGGTTTAAACCTTTTTTATTTGTTATTTAAAAGCGAAACCGTTAAATGCAAGCTAAAAGGAAATTAAGAAATTCCTCGCTATTCATTTTCTGTTGACATTTTGTCAAATTCAAACATTTCTTAGTATCTGATAATAAGATTAGTATGTATCTAATTGTATTTTATAAAATATTTAGCATATCATATATTTTTTGGATTGCAAGATTTAAAAGGCCCGTTTACTTTATTAACTTAAAACTCTGACATCTAAAGAACAAATAGTCAAAAGTAAACTTGATTCTGTCTCATTGTATTTCTACTCTCATCATTGTAACTAACGGACTTTAAAGTTCGGAAAAGATTAAAAAAGAAATAGGGTCAAATTTACAGTGGAATAAAAATTACAACGAGAAAGTGCAAATTGTTTTGTTAACTTCATCAAGTACGCATTTAGATAATATAAATTATAAAAATCAAGTTAAACTTTTTATTTTTATTTGTTATTTCTTCTTTTTTTAAAATTGTGTCGGGTAAAAATCTACACTAACTACGATGCTCAATTTATTCTTTAATTTCTTTAAGAACTAACGAAAAACTATTGTGTCTATGAGATTTTTAAATACTTCGTGATATAGATTTCATGTTATTGTGTGTGGGGAGGGGGGGCGATGCATTAAACTATTTTAGCTGTAATGTTTGCATGTCATTATAGAAAAATAAAATTTCTTAGCCTCGTAACAAAAATTGTACTAGTTTAATTTTCCTCACTTTTCTTTACTTTATTATCAGGACAAATCTTTTAGCAGGATGCAAAAGTTAAGTAATTAAAAATGTATTCATAATTTTACTATTGAAATTTTGGGTAATTTTCGATGTGATAAAACAATAATTGTATAGAAATCTAGGTAAATCGATAACAATTTAAAATATTTGGACTATCCAAACTACATTAATTTAGTTGGAAAGACACACGATAATGAATCAACGAATAATCTTTAGCCTATGGCGGATTAAGGGGGGGGGCTGAACGGGCTAAAGCCAGGGGCCCCCGATGATTTAGGGCCCCCAAACTTAGCATATTTTATAATAAACGTGGACAAATGTATACATGAATTGCTTAAAATATGATAAATTAATAAAAATCTCATCTATTAAAATGATCTCTTTTCTCAAACGATAGTCTTAGCAGTCAAAAAACCTGATTTGATAGGCTCAATAACAGAAATTATTAAAGAATATTATATATATATTTTAAACTGACAATCCTTAATGAGCTCTCGTGGCCGAATGTGAAGTACTAAGGCTTATGGTGCAAGCGGTGTCGGGTTCGATCCCAGGGAGGGGTGTGAATTTTCTTTTTCATGTGTTTTTTAATTTTATAAATTGTCTTTTACACTCAATTTTAGGATACCTGCAAAAAGTTATTTCTTCGAATTTGGTTTTTACATGAATAATCATTTTGGATGAATATTTACAAGTTACACTCTTATATTAGCTGCTAGCAATCATTTTATCTAAAGGTACACTGGCTGGATAGGGCCCCGGTTTGAATTGCAGCCAGGGGCCCCGTGCAGTCTTAATCCGCCCCTGTCTTTAGCACATTCATACCGTTTGTAAGACAATATTTTAAAATTTTTAAATGCCTTTATTCGTTATGATTGATTCCGTAAAACAAAGTGAAGCATCAAATAACAAATAACCACTAGTTCTGTATACAATAAACAAATATTAAAGAAAAAAATTAAATGTGCCATGATCCGTTAAACCAAATTGACAAGGTCTAGTATTGTTCATTTCTTTTTAAATATGTTTATCCAAAAATAAAGAATAAGCTATTGAAAATATAATAATCTTCGAACTATCTTAAGTGAGCAATGATTCAGTGGCCCCCGGCCAAAATTAGAACCACTAATTATTGTTAGACTTAAACCATCGAAAACACAATATACCCAATGCATAATTCGAATGATTATACAAACAATCAGAACGTGAAAATGTGTAAAAGCGACTTTAAAATAACCATGTTTATAATTATGGATGAGAACGTTCCAACAAAAGTAACATCATATAAAATTAACAAATGATGGTTCAATTTTAAATTTAAAAAGCTATGCAAACAAAAAGAGAACTTATTTAAGAAATTTAAGGCTACCAATTCAAAAAGGATACACAAAAAGTACTTAAAGATTAAACATATGACACAAAAACTTAGTCGAGACCTCCAAAATGAATATATAAACAATTTAATTTCTAAAGTTAACAATACAAACGTATGGTCCTTTATCAAATCTAAAAAAATGGAACCTACAGGCATAGCCACACTAAAAGGCTCAAATGATAAAACCTATAATGATAAGGAGACTAAAGCTAATATTCTTAACACATATTTTGCATCATCATTCTCTGCCTCAGGGGACAAGGAAGTTTTAATAAATTTAAATAAAATGGAAGAAATAGGTAACATAACTGTAAACGAGATAGGTATACATTCAATCCTAAAAAACTTTAAAATAAAGAAAGCCACTGGCCCAGATGAATTCCCTGCTAGGCTATTAAAAGAACTAAGCAATGAACTGTCCCCTATCCTTGTAGTTCTTTTTCAAGCCTCTCTAAACCAGGGTAAAGTGCCCCAGGATTGGAAATTAGCTAACGTAACTCCACTCTTTAAGAAAGGTGATAAATCAGACCCTGGTAATTACAGACCTGTATCACTTACTAGTATCACATTTAAATTATTAGAACACATAATATATAGTAAAATAGTTAGCCCCCTAGACAAATATAATGCCCTATGCCCACATCAACATGGCTTTAGAAAAAACAGATCATGTGAAACACAATTAATAGGTTTAATAGATGAACTATCAAAAGGCTTAGACAATAATGATCAAAAAGACACAATATTAATAGACTTCTCAAAAGCATTTAAAAAACTTAACTACTTTGGAATCTCAGGTTCCTTACATCACTGGATCCAAGACTTCCTTTTGGGCAGGGAGCAAACTGTAATAATTAATGGATCTAAATCTGCACCAATAAAGGTTAACTCAGGAGTTCCACAAGGAACTGTGCTAGGTCCCTTACTCTTTTTAATTTATATAAATTATTTACCCAACAACATCTGAACAGGAACGAAAGTTACGTTATTTGCTGATGATTGTATAATCTATAGAACAATTAAATCAGAACAAGATAGCAAAATTTTACAAAAAGACTTAGATGAATTGATAAAATGGGAAACTAACTGGAGTATGTCTTTCCACACAGAAAAGTGTCAACTGTTAAGAGTAACAAAGAAAAAGAAACAAATAAATTCAAAATATTACATTCATGGAAAAGAACTGACCCAAACTAAAGATGCAAAATACTTAGGAGTCTTAATAAATGAGAAACTATCATGGAATCCCCATGTCAATGAAGTTATTAAAAAATCAAACAAAACCTTAGGCTTTATAAAAAGAAACTTTAACAGATGTAATAGAGATATAAAACTAAAATGCTACCTCACTTTGGTGAGACCTGTACTAGAATATGCATCTTCTATATGGGACCCATCCACCAAAGAAAACATTGACAAATTAGAACAAATTCAAAAAAGAGCTGCCAGATTCATTACTGGAGAATATTCAAAACTGACAAGAATAACACCATTAGTTAAATCATTAAACCTTGAAACACTAGAGCAGGGGTGGGCAAACTACGGCCCGCGGGCCGCATACGGCCCGCCAGAGTGTTCTAAGGCATGTACATTGCAGTGATATAATGTCGATGTTAATTTGCTTTGTTTAGAATTGTGTTCGATACACTTTTAAAAATTTATTTCGAATATTTGGTTCAACTCTATAGATATTCATTTGATGTTATGGCTCCAGAATAGATTAGTGATCATTAGTCATTTACTTGTGAACATCCATGTTTGAAACTGCCTTTTAGTTTAACCGGAAGTGGCTTTTGTTTACGAATAACATTTGAATGGTTTTGTAAAAATTGTAATTTGACCGCGAGTTCATCGAGGAATGCTTGTCAGATGCAGCAACCATTATGCGTAAAAGAGAACACATTTTAATAGCATTTCTTCATCAAGGAGAACTATTGTAAGGTGTGTTGAAAAAATTAGCGACAGTTTGATGCACCAACTTCGAGATGCAAGCAAATACTTTTGTGGTACATTTTGCGTTGAACGAAAGTACTGATGTACATGACAAAGAACAATTGTTTGTATTTATACGGGGAATAAACACTCGCTTTGAGCTTACCGAAGAATTACTTAGTGTTAAGCCACTCAGAGGCACAACTACAGGCCAGGATTTATTCAAAACTGTTTGGAACTGTGTTGAAAGAACTGGGTTGGTATGGAACAAGATAGCAAGAGTCACAACCAATGGAGCGCGTGCTTTGACTATAAAAACGTAGGTCTTGTGAAGTTGATACAAAATAAAATTAAAGAAGAACATCCTGACCATACACTCTTAACTTTCCACTGTGTCATCCATCAGGTAAGTCTGTGTAAAGCTGCGTTGAATATCAAGCATGTTATTGACACAGCTGTCATTGAGCTAAACCTAATCAGAGCCAGGGCAATTAACCACAGGTAGTTTAGGGCACTGCTTGAAGATTTGGAAACTGAATATTATGATAGTATCTATCACAGCAGTGTCCGCTGGCTGAGCCTGTGCTAGATATTGAGACGACTGTGGGATCTCAAGGAAGAAAAAGTTATGTTCTTGGAGATGAATGGTTTTGTTTGTGACTTTGTTACTAAAATTGGTAATGAGGAGTGGAAGTCAGACTTCATGTTTGCTATTGATATTTTGAAAAAGTTTATAGAACTGAATGTCAAACCTCATGGCAATAGCGTATTTGCATATGACATGTTTGTGCATGTTAAATCATTTCAGGCAAATTTCTCCCTGTTACTGTTCTCCAGGCAAGCAGGTGAAAACAGGTCTTGCCATTTCCCTTTGCTGAAACAGAAAACCATTTCTGGTGAAATGGCTGACAAGCTAGTACAAGGCTCAGTTGGGTGCCTTTGTTATGAAATTTGAAAGGAGGTTCCAAGACTTCAAGAACCTGGAACCACTCTCCAATATCCTCAGTTCACCATTAAGTACATGAGCTGATTCAGCCCCAGAGGATATACAATTAGAGCTGCTTGACCTACAAGCAGATTATGACCTGAAGGAGAAGTTCAAGTAAGTTTTTCTGCTCTGTTGGACTTTTATGGATGTTAGCTAGCAGCATCATTTCCACACTTTAAAAAATGTTGCCAAACTTTTGCCAATAATGGGGTCCACATAAATCTGTGAGCAAACTTTTTCTTGCATGAAAATAAACAAGTCTAAGAACTAATCGATGTTGACTTACTTCAATGTGAATGGATTCATGCGAATCACAAAAAGTAAACTGGTTCCACAGTTAAAGAACCTTATCCAAAATTGTGAACAGTTCTCATTAATTATAATTGTACTCTATGGTCAGCTTATATGTAAATTACGATCATACTTCTTCATAGTTAACCATAAACTTTTGTTGAAATAATAATGTATAGTGAAATATTAGTATCACATTAGAAACTGTTTCAGTTCGTATTTTAAAATGTAATGTACATGTGTAACAGACTGTGAATGTGGAATAAAATGAAACGTGCATGGTTATAATCATTAATTCATATTTTATACGTTGTAAATTTTAATTGAAGTAGACAAAATATATATGCGGCCCGCCTATGACAATAAGTTTTCAAATGCGGCCCACCATAGAAAACGTTTGCCCACCCCTGCACTAGACGTTAGAAGAACCAATAGCAAAGTAGTAATCATACATAAAGCAATTAATTCTAATTTAGAAATACAACACAAAGATAACTTAATACAACCCTCAGATAGACATAAGGATAAAAACACCTTTCTTATTCCGTATGCAAGAACAAACACATACAAATTTTCGTTCTTCCCGTCCGGAATTCGGGCGTGGAATGGGTTGTCTGAAGAAACCAGAAAAGCAAACACTTTATCAACATTTAAATCTCTAATAAAAATGCAGGACTAATCACAAACCATAGATAAGCGTAGGACGCAATAATCTTCTGTATAGAAGGAGCGTCTGTAAACAGATAAGATAAGATAAGAATTACTTTTTCAGAAATACTTAATCTGACTTAATCTGCAAAATAACATTTTTTTAAATTAACCATCGAGTTATTTTATTATTATTATTATTATTTGTTCACTTATATAGCGCAGTACCCCAGCCTACAGCTGGGCTCACGGCGCTTTACAAACATGTTCAACAACTACATAAAACACATTGCACTCTAAATCTTCCTAAACATAGTTACACACACAAAATTTCATATAAATGTTCAGAAATAGACGCATCACCGCCATACACTGTTAATTTGATGGAGCAATCCTTAGCGAAACAGGAATCCATGATGAAGATCCTGATCCAGAAAAAATAACAAGACAAATACACACAATTAAATCAAGAGTTCAAGGCTATGCCTATCTGTTAGGCGTAGCCTTGTTCTCAAGATTCCACCAAGAAGTTTAATCGCAATGGTCGTCCCGTGGTTCGTTGTAGTCTGTATCACTTCCATCAGGTTGAACCGAGTCACCTTGTAGCGAGAGTTCAGTCTTTTCCACTCTTGTAATAAGTTACACACGACAAGACAACGTATATTTCCCATAATAAACTTTCAAAATATCTAAATTATGCTGACATATAAAGAGAACAATATCATTTAAATCCAATATTTTTTTAAAATAATGTACTTGATTGTCTCGTTTAAATTTAGATCTCTGTGTTTTTTCCTCCTCTCTTCAGACGATTTTATGCTTCAACGCTTTCAATGGCATCTAAGCACATTACCCCCCCCCCAAATACTGACGGAGACTAACTATATGAATAATGTGAATAATAAATGCACATAGTAGAATGTGACATGAAATGATTATTGCATAAATAAATATGTGTACATTTTTACCGATATGTGGCGTTCAAAATAACGATGAAGTGAACATAGGAGACACAAAAAAGGTATTTCAAATAATACCTTATTAACGGTTACAGAAAACAATGCTTAGGCGAATACATGTTAAAAAATTTAAATGACAGCTCTTTTATAAATCTTTTAATGTCTCTGTTTTATTATGTCCAGAGCTGCATTAAATGCAAAACACATTATTGTCACGACCTTAGTCCCACAACTTCGAGGACGCTTGCACAAACATTAATTACATTTTCTCGTGTAATAGTGATTTTTTAGAAATAGCTTTTCTTCAAGCCAAGTCAAGTCCCATTTTCATGTTGGCCTATGAGGCAAGGGAAGCAACGCTCACAAGTTTTTATAGCCACGTTATAGGAGTGGATTGTGTGACTAGCACAATGCCCAGCCGCCTTTACTTTTAACCCACAGTGATGTCAGGTACCCGTTCTGAGCTTACTGGACTCTGGGCCACCCTTTTGCAACGGGAACGGGACCCTGCCTTCACTGAGATTCGAAACCGCTCCATCACCGCGCAGACTTCAAGCAAAAGACGCATATAAATGTTTTGTTGGAAAAAATGCGTTTTCATGATATTACAGTAATTTTACTTTCATTTTCTAAAGATGTTTCGTCCCTTAGCAGTGTTAAGTGAAAAGTGGCCTGAATATCAATATAATAATACTGTATTTTATTTAAAGAAACGTTTGACAAATGTTGCCTTGCATATTAACTACTTGCTACATTTGCTACTAATTTAAATTTGAGAAAATCGTATACCTTTAAATTGATAATATTAATGGATCTGAATGCAGGGTAACGTCTTGTAGTCTTTGTCAGTAGTTTAACTAAAATAAATATAAAATTAAATAATTAACTTGTAAAAATCTTTTCTACAACTAAATTGTTTATCAATATTCTTCTAAGCTAGAATTATAAACGATCAAATCATCATAAATAAAATAATAATAATGGATTATTTTTACTGTCAGATTTTCCAATGATTTCACAACTCAGTAACTGTAGACTTTCATACATTCATTCATTTTTTAAAACTGCCACAACGTTTCTTATTACTTTAACATCAATAAAAACTTGAGGCTCAGGTGTTAAAATGTTTTCTGAAACAAAAAAATAAACGCTTTTCACATAATAATAATAATAATAATAATAATAATAATAATGATAATAATAATAATAATAATAACAATAATATTAATAATAATAATAATAATAATAATAGCAGTGGTAATAAAAATTTGATATTTATATTGCGCAGTGCCCCAGCAAGCAACTAGGCTCACAGCGCTTTACATAAAAATTAATAACACATAATATCAATTCATTCAATAAAAAAACACTCACAACCTGAATATATCATATAATGATATTACGGTGCATATAATCTAAGTTAATATTGTAAAGAATTTTTTTATTCCAACTTAAAATTTATAGAAATGGAGCAAGGGAGTTAAACGTACAAATACCTTACCAATGGCCGGGGGGGGGGTAATAAAGTGTGACACTTTGTGACAGGGAGAAGGGGGGTCAGGTCATGTGTGATGTCACACATTTATATTTTAATATATTTTTTTTCTAATTTATTTTTTATCTATTTTTAGTAGAATTTAAATAGTTTAAAAATAATTTTCAAAAATTTTGTGAAACATTTGAATGAGATTTATGTCAAAATAGCATGAAATGCCTATCCCCTGAATGTGTTGTTTATAAATCTGAATTGGATGCAGCAGAACTAATATAAGGATCAGAAATGGTTTGATAATAATGTTCGCACCAGGCAATATTTCACTCAATTTGTGAAATATCAGGACATAAAATGTTGCGACAAAATACGAACCTCATATTTTAACATTTTACCTTCGAGATTCTTTCCTCCTCTAATCCCAATCAACCAAACAACTGATGGACTGAGCTTCAGAACGAGCAGATGCAGATTCTCATAAATTTCCTTCCTTGTTTGTGGCATAAACTCTCAAATTTGATGACATTATGCCGAGATCAACAGGAGTTTTCAAAGTACAACAAAATGAGCTTTATTGTCCATCTTTGCAGACCAGCTTACTTGATCGAATTTGCAAAGTATCTCACTTATATTTTGGCTCACAAACAATGTTGAAGAAACATACAGGACAACTCAGAGCTCGGGCTCAGGAGAATGTGCCCACCCAAACTGTTCAAGAACCAACTCAGATAAAACGCATTCGTACTTTTGAGAATCGCTTCTACAAGGCAAAGTGAACCCATGGCAGTTATTGCCAGAAGAGAAAATGCACATACAGAGGCTGTTGATTGGCTAGATGAGGACGAGTTGATCTGTTTGCAATTATCCTACCAGGAAACAATAATGGTGAAAGATTGATGTCATTCAAAACTATAGATGAACACTTCACTTAACCGTTGTAAGATGATGTCCAGTGAATATTTTTGAATTAAACAAAATTCACTGGACCATAATAAACAGATTCAATATAGCAAATGAGTCGGTCACATAATTTGTCAATCTAGTCTTTGTTTATAGTCAATTTGTTCTCTTTCCTTTGTATTATTTAAGCCCTGGGTGAGGTCAAGTTTCGCTATCTACTTCTTATCTTGTGTCAATAGATTGCATAATCGGAAAATTATCTAAAACTTGACCTCACCCATTGTAAATTTAAAAGTTGAAGATAAATAATTTTTATTTTAAAATTTACATTGCTAATTTTTGCAATTTTTGTTTTCAAATACGATTTAGATTGAGTTAATGTTTCATTGAATAACTTTGACAACTGTTGTCTATTAACTATTCTACTATTAAAGTCATTTTAATAATCTGATAGTTATTTTAAGTAGGGTGTACCGGATTTTGGCTCCAGCTCCAGCAAATCTGGAATTCGGCAATTTTTACAAATACGGCTTCGGCTCTGGCAGGATTTCACTTACTAAATCCGGCTTGCCGGTAGATCCCTAATTTTTATATATGTTCCTGAAATCCGGCCATTTTAACAAATCTGACTCCGGCTCAAGCCTGATTTCACTTCATAAATAATGCTAAATCTGGCTCGGGCCAGATTTCAAAATTTTGAATCCGTTACATCCCTACTTTAAAGTGGAAATGTTATATTTTAATACAGTTTAATAGTGAATTATATTTTAAGTATTAAATTAAATATTTTGATTTGGTGTTAATAAAAAAAAGTATTCTAAAGTGTGACGTACTTTAAGGAGGGGGGGGGGTCCCCGAGATTTGTGAGTTTGTGACGTACTTTAAGGGGGGAGGGGGGTCAAAATGGTCAAAAATAGCGTGACGTACTTTTTGGACGGCCCCTATTAATTTATTAATTTACAAACTTCTTTCAGATGACCAGTATTTCGTATTACTCATTGCGTGTAATGCATTCAATACAACAGTATCCATTATTAGAATGGTGACCAACACCATTAATCTTGCACAAATTTAAAACTTGCGACACACTAACGTTTTTTGACATGCTTGTTGGTATTATCTCTAGTCGAATTTATATTCTGCATGTCTACATTTTTATAACTTGTATCATTTATTTATTTGATTCTTGATAATGCGTGACAATGCAACGTGTTTGGTTTTTTCTTCCTATCAACCCATTGCCATGTATGTTACCCTTGCCAACAATCTAACTCAGGGGTCAGCAAACGTTTTGTCGGAAAGAGCCATAAACACTACATATTTTGAAAAGTAATTCTGTGAGAGCCATACATTATGTTTAAAACTAAAAGTTCAAGTAAATGTGTGCATTTTGTGTAATTTCAACACTAACAGTACAATAATTATGTCTCTCAAGTTTTTTACTGACATTTGTTATGCTGTTATTACCTTGTTTTTATTAACTCACTTTTGTTCCTGTTTGTCCACAATTTTCAAATCTGCCAACATAAAGTTAAACCACTTCTGATGGTTCTCGAGATCTCAAAATTTTACAACAGATAGATCTTGGGGACAAATGCATTGTATCAAAATTTCAGATCGATCGAATGTACCGTTATTAAATTATTGAACTTTTTAGTTTATCTAAATATAGCATATGTATTATCCGTCTGCTCTTGTTTACATTACATTCACGTGCCGAGTTCACACTAACCCCGACCACATCAACCATGTTTAACATCAAGGGGAGATCAATCATTTCCAGTCTTTAAAAGTTTGTCGGGTAATGGGTATTATATTTGAACATAATCAATACTTCAAAACTCACCATAACATACACTTATAATATAAATAAAATAAATAGAAGGAAAAAAAATGATTTTTAAAAAACACCTTTTTATAAGCGGACTAAAAAGAAGAAAATTTTTTTTTCACAGAATTGTGAAGGAAAAATCCTTTTCTGGATTGATAAAAATTTCAAACTTATATGCTCAAGTACTATGATGTAATAATGTAATATGACTAAAAACGTGGGCGGGTGCTAT
Source organism: Ampullaceana balthica (assembly GCA_944989445.1). Classification (NCBI taxonomy): domain Eukaryota; kingdom Metazoa; phylum Mollusca; class Gastropoda; family Lymnaeidae; genus Ampullaceana; species Ampullaceana balthica. The sequence continues at coordinate 145,036 of CALYLW010000932.1, forward strand.
TTAGGCGTTTGGCTAAAATGATTAGGGTTTACAAATGACGAGTAAGAAAATGAGTGAATTGAATTAGTTAAGCCTTAGAAGCGCCCCCCCACAAGTTTTTATTCATATTAAATCATAGTACTTGAGCATATAAGTTTGAAATTTGTATCAATCCAGAAAAAGATTTTTGCTGCACAATTCTGTGAAAACAAAATTTATTTTCTTCTTTTTAGTCCGCTTTTAAAAACGTGGTTTTTAAAAATCCTTTTTTTACTTCTATATATTTTTATATGAAATTAATGTGTAGATCAAAGGAGTCTGAATAAACGTTTTTTATTTTATTTTATATTCGAACATTTGTCTGAGAGTCAGATGCAGCCATCAATAGAGCCACATCTGGGTCGCGAGCCATGGTTTCCCGACCCCTGCTCTAACTTGTTTGTTTGAAGCCACGTTTCTAATATTGTTAAACTTTAGCGAAATGTGAATTTCCGACTATTCTGTCTAGTGTTGTCATTGGGGCCATTAATTGAATTTGTGCTAGCATTTGCGACGCCATGGATAATCTCTATATATATAAGCCGCATTTGTTGTCTGTCTGTTCCCTAATAACTCAAGATCCAGACAACCAAATAACGTGAAATTTGGTACACGTACACAAAATTATACCGGAAAGGTTATTAAACAGGTTTCGTTCCATATATATAAGATACTGGGGCCCGGGGGCCCAAAATGTAGTTTTTTCCCTATATGAGCTATATAAAATAAAAATTATTGAAAATTAAGACGTAAAATAATGACGCAAATTAATAAACATTTTGGTGTCGAGATTAACAAGAAGGCGATTATCGCCATAAAATAATTTTTTTTTGTTGTTGTTGCTTTTGTTTTTGTAGTTGTTGTTTTGTTGTTGTTGCTTTGTTGTTGTTGCTGTTGTTGTTGTTGTTTTGTTGTTTATGTTTTTGTTGTTGTTTTGTTTTTGTTGTTGTTGCTGTTGTTGTTTTTGTTGTTGTTGCTGTTGCTGTTGTTGCTTTTGTGTTGTTTTTGCTGTTGTTGTTGTTGTCCACATCCCTTGCCCTGCGACGACAATGTCCTTCATGTTGTTGTTGCTTTGTTGTTGTTGCTGTTGTTGTTGTAGTTGTTGTTTTGTTGTTGTTGTTGTAGTTGTTGTTTTGTTGTTGTTTTGTTTTTGTTTTGTTGTTGTTTTTGTTGTTGTTTTGTTTTTGTTGTTTTGTTGTTGTTTTTGTTGTTTTTGTTGTTGTTTTGTTTTTTTGTTGTTTTGTTGTTTTTGTTGTTTTTGTTGTTGTTTTGTTTTTGTTGTTTTGTTGTTGTTTTTGTTGTTTTTGTTTTGTTGCTGTTGTTGTTAAACCCGGGCGGGAGCCGGGTACTTGCCCCTAGTACTTAGTATATTTATTTGACATAGAATGACCCAGTGATTACTTTTAAACAAGTTTAAATACATTTATATTTTTTTTTCCTGGTTTACACATAAAATTACATTTTCACCCACTTACCGTTGTACGATTTTCTTAAAATTTTGTAGCTTTACATCTATGTTGGCAAATGTTAGTGGAATTATTAAAATTAAATATAATAAAAATCTCATTCATTTATTTATGTGAATATTAAATAAAATGATTACATATAAAATCGAGGTTACTCTACATTGGAAAAAAACATGAATGATGAAACCGTATTTGCCCTTCTACATTCTGTATTTGTTATTTTAAAATTCCGATCTTTCTCTGCTTCCGAAATACAGAGGATTTACAGGGTAAACAATTTTAAGGCTATGGATAACCTTTCTCTAATGTATTTGAAACCATTTTAATTAACTAAAAAACTTTTTTTTTAAAGATGAGGCCCAGCTGTAGTGAGGAATGTAGAAATTCGCATGAAAAAGCAGAAAATAATTTTATAGTCACAAGCTAAGTAGTCACACAGGGGACTGAGAGGTTTTATTGATATTTATTGTGATCGATTGTGGGATTTAATATGAGATATAAAATTTAATAAACTTACACAAAAGTTCTGAGTCTGAGTATGACTACTTAGTTTGTCACTAAAAATTTATTATCTGCTTTTTATGCGAGATTCTACATTCCTCACTGCAGTTGGGCCTCATCTTTTTAAATAAAAAAGACCCTTAAAAACGAAGTTTTTTACTATAAATCCCTTATATATGAGACATAACTAAAAGTATTGATTATGTTCAAACGCGACAAACATTTACAGACTGACACTAAGTGATATCCCCTGGCTTTAAAAATGGGGGAAGGGGCGGGAGGGAGTGTGGGCCAGACGGGTGCGTCAAAGCGTGACTGAACTGTCACGTGACAGTGATATTGAATTACATACGTTGTATAGAGAAAAACTAAAAATGCATTAATTTAATTACGGTACGTTCGATCGATCTAAAATTTTGATATGATGCATTGTTAGCTGACACGGGTCCATGTGCCAAATTTCCGCTCGACGGCATAACGGCAAGTGGGTCATTTTTTACTTATGTTTTTCCGCCCGCCCGACGACGAATGACAGACAGACAGAGAGACAGAGACAGAGACGGCATTTAAGTTAATATAAGGGATTTTAAAAAGTTTTTTTGTTCATTTTATTGATACTTTTACGCGTTAACAAAAGATTTTTAAACCTTAATTTAATTCATGAAAATTTAAACTCTTTAATATTAAAATTTAATCAAAATAGTTTTTCAATTTCATAAAGATTCCAAAACAATTTTTAAAGTGTTTATAATTTTAAAAGATAAATTTCATTATCTCTGCTTTTTTTCCTTCTTGTTCCTCGACATCGAAAATCAAGCCGGCGATGATCTGTAAATTGAAAAGGCCGATGGTAGACACCGCGTAACGCGCGGTGTCCACTCAGTTGGGTGGATGACACGCAATACACAGTCTGTTTATTTTGGTATACCCAGTCCACCTTAATAGCTTAAAGATTTATGATTTTAAAATTAATTTGGTAAAAGCAAAGAGAACGGTGCGCTCGATAAATCATATTTTTGGTTGCTATATTATATTTGTTGTTTTTTTCTATTTAATTTAATTTAATTTAAAAAATAGACAACTAAACCTAACCCAGACCCTAAAACTGAAACTACAACCTTAGACTCAAACGAAACTCTTTTTCTAGTTTAATTTAAAAAATAGACAACTAAACCTAACCCAGACCCTAAAACTGAAACAACAAACTTTTAAAAAAAAGACTCAAACGAAACTCGAACCTCCACCTGACATCTAGAGTTCAAGAATCTAATGTCCTAACCGTGAGACCACAGAAGCTCTTGTAACTTATGAATTTTTAAAAATCTTATAAAGTAGTAAGAGCAAAATGTGACGTCACGTTTACGCGACACCCAAGCTTTACAGTGGATGCCGCGCATTACGCGGTGTCTACCCACTTCGAATTGAAAATGTGTGTTTATGGTAAATTGTTTCCCATTTTATTTCTGCTTAGACATCATCATAGGGTGGTACTGTTGATTTGATCACACTTTTCTTGACTTGAAGTCCTGTTAAATGTCCTGTTAGCCTAGTTCATCTAGAACTAAATTTTTGAGCAAAATTTGAAATTGTCTATAAATATAAACTTACACATTCTTAAATCCTTTCCTTTCCTTATTTATTTTTTTCCTCTTCTTGTCTTATGAAAATCAAGAAACGGCTAAACTTTCAAATTAATATCATTTGGCAATGTTCCTTTTGTTTTAGCTTTCAGTCCGATTTAACTGAAACTAATATTCTTTAGATCTGTTTAAAATGTCAGTAGATAGTTAAACTAACCTTATGTTTATTAGATTTGGGAAGGAATCGATAAGACAGATTAAAAAAAGACCTGAAAGAAAATCCCCATTGTCATTTTTGACTTTTGCAAAACCGCCCGACCGACCGCCTGTGAACCCAAGAGACGGCGGTGAAGAATATAAGGGATTTAATTAAACAACCCCGTAAAAACAAAGTTTTTGACTATAAATCACTTATATATGAGACATAACTAAAAAGTATTGATCATGCTTAAACGCGACAAACATTTACAGCCTGAGATTGCCTTAAATCCCCTTTGATGTAAAACTGAGGGGGCAGGGAAAAAGTTTGGTCACGGATGGCTGAACTAAACTCAGCGTGACGCGTAAAATGTCAACAAAAGCTGGCCGCTACGTATATAGATAAACTAAAAATGCATTAATTTAATTACGGTACATTCGATCGATCTGAAAATTGAATAGCTTAATCCTTCCAACAAGCCAACCTACTGTGAACATTTCAGCACTCTAGCAAGTCAGAAAACGTGTTTACGAACGTTTTGAAAAAGTTGACGACAGATCCGGAAGCGTTGACGCGTTGACGACATATACAGATCCGGAATCGTGCACGAGTTAATAGGACAGGGGCCTCAAAAATAGAAGTTTTCTTTATTAAACAGAATTCTTGGAAAGTATCCTACTAACACATTCCATGAGGATTTACTTAAACAAATTCCATTCATTCAGACTTGGACGCATTTAATCAGCTTTCTTCCGTTACCTTGACAAAATTTGATACTTCTTACACGACGAAACTGACGATCTCTTAAACAAATAAGTGTCATTCCCTTTGATACCATTTTAATATATTGTAATTTTCAACGTTAAAAAATGTACTTATTATTTCTTGGTATATTGTAAAATAATGAATACGGAAAGCATAACGCCACCAATTGTGTTGGCTATACATCGGTGTAGGTCATTGTCCATGTATGAGATAAATAGAGTCAAAGATGCAATGTTAGATAAATAGAGTCAAAGATGCAATGTTAGACAAATAGAGTCAAAGATGCAATGTTAGATAAATAGAGTCAAAGATGCAATTTTAGATAAATAGAGTCAAAGATGCAATGTTAGATAAATAGAGTCAAAGATGCAATGTTAGATAAATAGAGTCAAAGATGCAATGTTAGATAAATAGAGTCAAAGATGCAATGTTAGATAAATAGAGTCAAAGATGCAATGTTAGATAAATAGAGTCAAAGATGCAATGTTAGATAAATAGAGTCAAAGATGCAATGTTAGATAAATTCTCCTAACGATTCTACAGAGACAATAAAACTTTCTTCAATTCCACATCTGCTGTAATAATTAACTTAGTTTCCTTTCTTTATTCTAGCTCCTTATTTCACCTTATTTTCGATCCCGAAATAATGTTATGCTTACATTTCACAATGTATCTAGTGTCTCATGAGAAGAAAAAAAAAGGTCACACTACCGTTTTTAATAGTAAGATATCGGATTCATTGATCCTGGGGAAGGGGAGGGGAAGGGTGTGGCTTTTGCTTTGTTCTTTAAATGTAATTGTGTATTTATCTATGTAATTTTAAAGAAGGAAAAAAGTGAGTTGTCGGACGTTGGTAAACGGTCTAATGTTCTTAATTCAATGTAGGTGAAGAATAAAATGTTATTTATTATCTTAGTTGTTTTTTTTTAAATTTTGGCATGACCCATATTCTCATGTTAAACATACACTTAATGGATTTTTTTTAAATAAGAAAATTATTGTTTCCTTCCTTAAACGTTAGTATTTTTTAATGATTTAAGCGTGAAATAAGTGACTGTTTTAAAATTAATATCTCACATTTACAATCGCATCAAAACTGTGCAGACGATAAGAGGAAAATTACTGTAAGTATTATAATATCTTTAAATCACAAATGAGATTCATTTAATTTAAGATCGTTTAAGAATACCACAGGGATAATAAAACATCTTTAAAATGAGTAGGTTTAAATTCCAATTTTGAAAATTATGCGAAGCTTAGTAAATGTAAATGAATTATTTGATATTTTAAAAATAACATTCTTCCTTAATACTGTGAAATTATTAAATAATATATTGTATTCTAGGATTGATAGAATTAGACAAAATAAAACCGACTTTTTGGGTTAAGAGAACTCTCCTGTTTTATTGACAACAATTAAGATTAAAAAATAGCACTTTATGTTAAACTGACGAAGATGTCAAAATACATAACTTTAGTCTAGCTTGGATAGTGTTAGCGCTGGAGGACAGACTGTTCATTCATTCTCTCTTTCATTCATCAATAACTTTGAGGGAACTGAGGCAAAAAATATTCTATAAAAAATGTTAAAATTCTAAAAAATTATTCTTTTTTTTTAATACATCTTTTTTTTTAATTGAAAATGTTATTCATACTGGATACTATGTGTGGAATGTGGAATTATACTTTTAGAGCATGAAAAATGACAGAGCAAAATAAAGGCATTTTTTCACATAGACCATCTTTAGCAGAGAAATCAAAAGAAAGCCGTAGCTAAATAATGATAAATAAGACCTGTGTTCTTTAGATGAAACTGCAGGTTTATCTGTCACTGTGTAATCAAAGATGTTCTATACAAACTAAAGCTGCTCAAACCCAATAGTACTTCTAGCATAATTATCTATTGTGAATGGTGAAGGTTTAAGAAGTATAAAGTATTACATTATTTAATTAGATTTTAATTAATAGAAATGAAAAATAAAGATAAATTGATGACAAATAGTAAATTTGTTTTTTTGGTTACAGTCAACTATTTGAATGATATTGTTCATAAACATATATCATTTGTAAAATGTTTTCAGCAGACAATGATTTCAAAACTAAACACGAAAGATAATCCCTATAACAGATTTTGCTGCCAATCATAAAAACACTGAATCTAGAGATCACTTTCATTGTCCTCGCCGTTCTACAAAAAGAGATTAGAATGGAAGAATATGATACTACAAAATACATTGGGCACAATAGTAGCCTTCTACAAACATTCACCATACCAACAATAACATTCATTGACACTGTGATAACAGATGATCAGTGTTTCATCCTAATGACGATGTTCAACGTCTTGAATACAATCATCTCGATGTTTGGACTAGTTGCTAACACAATTAACATTGAAGTTTTTTTGAAACTCTGTCGAGGTGATGGTATTTTTACTTGCTTCTTGATTTTATCGTCAGTTGACTGCCTTTGCAGTCTGTCAGCATTTTTCCAACAAGTATCTATGATTCTTTCGATAATAGAAACCTCAAGTCACTACAATAATGTTTTCTCTATTCAACCCAAGGCCATGTATGTCACATTTGGCAACATTCGTTCTTGTTTGTTTAATACGACGGTTCTAATAACCTTATACCTTTCCATAGCCAAATGTATGTGTGTTGTTAAACCATTGCACTTTAAAAACATGTTCTCATTTAAGCGGACATCGTGGGTGTTGAAAGGAATTTGCATATTTGCACTGGTCAGTTATATTCCGGTATTTTCTAGCACTTGGGTCATCGCCCAATACGATCAAACTGTGAACATGACTCGCCCCATGTTGTGGCTGACCCCCTATCGAGAAACCATTCGTAGTGTCGTGTGGACTATAAGAGATACAATTCCTTCAATGGCATCAGAAATTATCATCATTATCTGCGTTATCTTAATGTCAAAAGGTTTGAAGCGATCAGCCAAATTTCGGGGAAACTTTAAACATATGATGTCGGAGTCAAGGTTAGAAAATGAGAATAAGTCTTTACATGATAATGTCAAAAATATGAACTTCTCAGAATTTCATGTCATCAAGCAGATTATTGTCATCGCTATGATTTTTATTGCTGGTAACACACCCAAGATTTTTGTCTTCATGGCATTGACAGTCGTTCCTGATCTGAATTTTGGAAAACGTTACCAGAACCTTTATGTGATTCTGATGTACTCCAGAGAGGTCGTTGAAAATTGTATATCGGCTGTAAATATATTTGTGTACTATATATACAACTCAAAATATAGGCAATGCTTCCCTTTTAGAAATTACTTTTGTAAGACATTTAAAGATTTTACAAAAAAATAGATATTTATACTGTTCAAAGTTTTGCTTTAATTTTTTTAAAGTTCTTTTTAAAGTCCTTAACTTTGTTTAAGAATAACGCGGTCAAAGTGTTTAAGGAAATTTGTTCGAACGGTAATATTGTCGAAGGCATATACGCCTTAGTTAATTTTTAAACACTGAACAAAATATTAAAGTAATCCAGATGTTTAAACAATAGAATAAAAGCTTTTTGTATTGTGTCTATCGGCAAAGCTGAAATTTCATGAGCCGTCTTGTTGAGCCTTAAGTTTTAATTTTCATCATTCAATATTTTTCTCCAATAATTTATAGTTGTTTTTCTTAAGCTTTAAAAATATATTTTACTTAAAAATTGACAATTCTCAACACATATTTATTTGAAAGAACTTTTATTTTAAAAGTTATATTTAAAAAAACGTTATTTATTTTACTTCGTGAATCACCTTTAACTTAACATCTTCATTTACTGTGCTAGAGATGAGCAATTTTACAGAGAAAGTTTATCTTGTAGTCATGTTATTGTGTTAACATAAATTTGTCCATGATCAGGATTTACAAACATGAAATACCTTTACTTTTAATTCTCTTTTAGCATTTCTTCTTAGAATTGAGCCGCATACACGTTTTAAATTTGGTCAATTATGTCACTTTTGTTACCTGGCATGTCATATTTTCACGTACACAAAAAAGTTCATATTTTATCAAAATCCAATGAGTCATTTACTAACTAGCACATATTCCTACTATGTTACTGTAAGACAGGTTTTTAACTGTAACTAGTTTATATGTTACTTATAATGTCCAATTTAATTTTAAATGCAGTGATAGGCCATATGAAGTAATCTAAAGAATACTCCAATTACCTAACAATAAAATAACTATTACACTTTAGTTGTGTCGCTAATGTTTAAGCTATCATCATGAACATCGTGAGCTTGTTGAAAATGTTGTTGACACTTTTAGTGTTATCCATGAAAAATTGATGAAATTCCATTTGTTTAAATATTGTATTTAAATATAACTAACATAACAAACATTATTGTGAATACTTATTTAAGCGCAAGCTTTCCTCCAGGTTGATGTAAATAGTCACATGTTAGGTAAATTTAAGATATAACTTCATGTTATATAAAGAAATAAGCAATAATTCATTTTATGTTAATACAGTCCGACCACTCTAAGTCGTACTTCCCTAAGTGGAAAACCTCCCTATATCGAATTAATTGTTAGGTCCCGGCCCAATTCTGTGCCTATTACGTCATTTTCCCAAACTCGAAAACTCCGTAAGTCGATTTTCTTTTTTTGCGATCCCTTCGAGTTTGACTATTAGAGGTCCGACTGTATTTCTACACTTGATACAATTCTATGACACACTGTTCTAACAAGCTTCTCTCCACTTGATACAATTCTATGACACACTGTTCTACCAAGCTTCTCTCCACTTGATACAGTTCTATGACACACTGTTCTACCAAGCTTCTCTCCACTTGATACAATTCTATGGCACACTGTTCTACCAAGCTTCTCTCCACTTGATACAGTTCTATGACACACTGTTCTACCAAGTTTCTCTCCACTTGATACAATTCTATGGCACACTGTTCTAACAAGCTTCTCCTTCCACTGCCAAATGCAGTTTGAAGAGTGTCAATTTGTAACAACAAATCAGAACAACTTTGTGTCGTCTCATCACACTTGTAATACAGACATTTCAAAACTTTTTTAGATGACTTGATCACTTATTTTGATCAATGTAATATTTGATTATGCATATTTCTCCGCCAATGAAGCACATTTCCAAGAACTACATCTCCTTTGTTTAAATTTTTACTTTAGGGACAGGTTTGAAAATATTCATGCACTGATTGTAACAAAGACTGACGCAAGTGTTTAAATTCAGTGTGATTGTGTACAACAAGTGTTTAAATTCAGTGTGATTGTGTACAACAAGTGTTTATATTCAGTGTCATTGTGTACAACAAGTGTTTAAATTCAGTGTCATTGTGTACAACAAGTGTTTAAATTCAGTGTCATTGTGTACAACAAGTGTTTAAATTCATGTGTGATTGTGTACAACAAGTGTTTAAATTCAGTGTCATTGTGTACAACAAGTGTTTAAATTCAGTGTGATTGTGTACAACAAGTGTTTAAATTCAGTGTCATTGTGTACAACACGTGTTTAAATTCAGTGTCATTGTGTACAACAAGTGTTTAAATTCAGTGTGATTGTGTACAACAAGTGTTTAAATTCAGTGTCATTGTGTACAACAAGTGTTTAAATTCAGTGTGATTGTGTACAACAAGTGTTTAAATTCAGTGTCATTGTGTACAACAAGTGTTTAAATTCAGTGTGATTGTGTACAACAAGTGTTTAAATTCAGTGTCATTGTGTACAACAAGTGTTTAAATTCAGTGTGATTGTGTACAAGTGTTTAAATTCAGTGTGATTGTGTACAATTTTAACGCATTCTGTTTATTTAGAAACTTAATATAATCGTCTAAAATATAGAGATTTTAAAACTGAGATGCCATTAAAAAACGACAACATCGGGCTTAAAATGTGAAATCGTTCCTCGATGGATTGTCTTGCTGATAGTAGCAATTAACAAAAAGACTAGTGTCTCGTCTTGTTACTTCTGCACCTTCTTTCATACGACATTGAATATCTTTTCTTATACTTGATATCATACCAATTCAATTTACCCGTGTGTCCAAGGCGGAAAAAAAATATTTAAAAAATTTGAAAACATGCGACAAGTTAGATTTTAATTTAAAACATTTTATTAAAAGCTTTAAACTTTTTGAATTTTTATTTCAGAAAGAAAACTTTAAATAAAAGCTATGTGGCAATTAAGAAATTTGTCGCAATTCTTTTTTTGCTGACATTTTGTGAAATTCGAAATTTCTTTATATATAAAAATAAAATGGGTATATATCTAAATGTATTATATAACATATTTAGCTGATCCTATCTTTTTTGGATTGCAAGATTTAAAAGCCAAGTTAACTTTAACAATATAAAACTCTAACATATAAAGGTTAAATATCTTCGAAGCCAACGTGATTATGTCTCATTGTATTTATACACACATCATTGTAATGATGAAATTAGAATTTCAGAAAAGATAAAGAAGAAATAGAGTCGATTTTACACTGGAACAAAGTTTCAACGAGAAAATGAAATTAGTTTGGTTCCTTTCAATCAAGTACTCATTTATATAACAAAGATTCTAAAAATTAGGTTAGACTTTTCATGTCTCTTTGTTTTTTCTTCTTTTTTTTAATGATGTCGAATAAAATCTAATGTTAATCGAAGTTTAATTGGATTTTTAATTCTGTTTAATATCTAAATTAAAATGATTGTATTTAAGAGAGTTTTAAATACATTGTGATGTAGATTTCTTTTTTGTGTGTGTCTGGAGAGATGTATGAAAAAGATTTTGCTCTAATGTTTGCATAATATTACAGAATAATTAAATTTGTTTGTTTCATAAAGAAAACTGAACTATTGTAATTGTCCTCACTTTGCTTGCTTTGTTATCAGGTCAAATCTTTTAGCAGGATGCAAACATTCAGCTATACAAAAGATTTATCATAATTTTACAAATAAAAATTTCGCTAAATTTTTGAACTGATGAAACAATATTTGTATGAAAATCTGGGATATTCTACTCTTGATCGATAAAAGAAAGAAAATATTTGGACTAATTCCAATGAATTAATTCATTTGGAACGACATTGTATAGTAAATCAAATTATAATTTTTTATTACCAATTAACAAAGTTTGCAAAACTGTGTGTCTATTAAGCATGCATCATCAGTACGCTACTATACGGGGAGCGAGACAATGACCACTTACACATCCCATGAGCGCTAGCTTAATAGCTTCCACTAGAGATGCCTGCGTCGCATCCTTGGCATTAAATGGCACGACAAAGTACCCAATAGTGAGGTCCTGATGCGTGCTAGTACCCAAAGCATGTTCTCAATCCTTAGTGGAAAACGCCTAAGACGGCTAACGCATGCAAAAAGAATGAGCCCGGGTCGCATCCCCAATGATCTTCTTTATTGAGAACTGGCATCGGGAAAGAGGAAGACAGTCAACGATTTAAAGATGTCTCCCAGAGAGATATGAAAGCATCCAGAATAAGCACATGTGATTGGGAGTGTAAGGTGTAAGACCGATCTACGTAGCGCACAGTTGTCAAAGAGGGCGTCATAGTAGCCTAGGAGCGAATGATGGAGTAGGCTACAGACAGAAGAGCTAGGAGAAAGGCCAAAACATTTTGAAGCACAGAACTCGTTTGCCAAAGCTGTGCTAAAGACTGTCACTCTAGGATAGGACTGACAGCCACACGAGGAAATGCAACCCAACCCAACGGTGATGCACTATCGTCTCGCAAGACGGAAAGATGCCGATTATTATTATTACTTAAATTTATAACAATCCTTAATGACCTCCTAAAAAATTACGAAATAATTCTGTGAAAAAAAATGTGAAACATGAAATAAAAAATAGATTACAATTCTGTAACGAATATATTTTTTTTTAAATTAAAGAAAAAAATGTGCAAGGAACAGTTTAAACAATTATAAAAAACATAATTGTGTTAATTTCTTTTAAAAATATTTTTATCCAAGAAGGACGAATAAAATATACAAAATATAATTATTATAGAGCTCTCTTCAGTGAGTCATTACTCAGTGATAAGAACAACTGCTCAGTTAAATTCTATATTAGAACCACTAATTATTGTTAGACTTAACCATCAAAAACACAAAACCTACTCCAATGCACAATTCCAATGATTATACAAACAATCAGAGCGTCATAATGTGTAAAAAGTATCTTTGAAATAACAACATTTGTAAATAACTTTTCAAAAAATATTTAATTTTTAATGTAAAATTTGTTAATTAACCATAGAATAATTTCCCATCACAAACTTTCAAAAGATCTAAATTATGGATCGAATATAAAGAGAACAAATTCATTTAAATCCGAAAATTTATTTTAAAATCAATGTACTCAATTGTCTCTTTAAAATTTTGATCTATGTTTTTGTTCCTACTGTCTTCAGACCAAAACAATCTTATGCTTCAGTGCTTTCAATAGCATCTAAACAGCATCTATCATGTACAAGGCTGCGAAACATAAATACAAATTTGTATGAATATTAATAAACATTAAAAGTTTCTCAGCTTTGATCATATACATGCTAATATCATATTAATTAGAAATATTTATCTATACGCAAAAGAATAGTTGCAAAGACAAATGTGTTAGATGTGCGCCCCACGCTTTTATGTGCAATGAAAAGGTTCACGGATTTCACCTGCTATCAAAGAAAAATTTTATTTTCTTCTTTTTAGTGCACTTTCTATATGTAAATAAAAGTGTATCCTTTTTAAAAAAAAAGATTACTTTGAAAATATTTTATTATAAATAATTTTTCTTCAAGCCAAGTGAAGTTCCCATGTCAGAACATGCCGGCCAATGGGGCAAGTGAAGCAGCGTTTACAAGTTTTTATGTCCACGAGAGAATTGTGTGGATAGCACAGTGCCCAGCCGCCTTTACTTTCCCCAACTGATGCCAGGTACCCTTTCAGAGCTGTGTGGAATCAGGGACACCATTTAGCCTCGTCAAATGGACGCTGCCTTCACTGAGATTCTAACCTGCTCGATCATTTAAAGCCAAAGATGCATGTAAATGAATTGTTCGAAAAATGCATTGTCATAATAATGCAAAGTTACAAACATGTTCTAAAGATGTCTCGTCCATTTAACAACACTGTTTAGAGCAGTGATTCCGAAAGTTTGTGCTATTGCCCACTTGTGGGTCTTGAAGCCATCCAGGGGGTGGTGGCGGTGAAGGCCACTTAAAATTTGTTAATAACTGTAAAGGGGTGGTGAAAGCATAAAAAAGGAAGAGAATATCTAGAAACAAAATGATGGATTTATTGCGCTCATAAGACTTAATTTCTCTTTAAAAATGTTTTGGACGTTTGTTTGGTTCCCGCATACTCCCTCACTTGCATTTAGTTTTTTTAATAGATATGTGCAATTGCATACTTCCAGACTGCAAGAACATTTGACTAAAATAAACTATGATAGAAATATACGGATTTATCTAATTTTTTCAAACACTAAAATACAAGTTTATCAAACAACTGCCATTCAAAAAAATATTTTCAACAGCCACCATACAAGATGGCAATGGCTTGCTAGCTTCTTACAATATTTCATTATTGATTTCCAAATCGGATAAATTTCATACTATTGGTGAAGAACAAATTATACCGGCAATAAATGAATTAATACGGACTGTGATACAAAAACAAGCATCTGATATTATCAAGACAAATTCGTTTAGCAAAAATACAGTGCAAATACGAATTGATGAAATGTCTTAAGGTTGAAAATTCATTATGTTGCTGTTTAAAAACATCTCTGTTTTCTATTCAACTTGATGAGACAACTTGCCAGGAAATGAAGCTTTACTTTTATCATACGTGTGGTTCACAAAGGAAGATTGAATTTGTCAAGAATTATTATTTGATAAATATTTGCAAACTGATTCCAAAGAAGAATCAATATTTCATTGAAAAAGCTATTTAAAGAAAAAGGAATATTTTATCAATAGCTTTAGATGGTGCTCCAACGATGGTATGGTGCTATGGTGCTATGATATGTTCTTGCATATTTAAAAAAAGAAGATGCTGAATGCATCCACAGAATAATACATCATCCATCGTCAGCATCTAGTTGCCCAAAATTTAAGTGCATGCCTACATGATTCATTACAATCTGTATATAAGTTATCAGCCCAACCAAAGCAAATCATTGAATGACACATTATTTAAATAACTTTGTATTAAAAACAATGAAGAATTTAGCTGTTACATTCGGAAGTTCGTTCACTGTCAAAAGGTTCCTGTTTAGATCGGTTTTATAAGGTGTTTAAATCAATGCTGAAGTTCTTGAAAGACAAAAATGATGTGTTACGATACAATTTATTTCAATTCAAAAGTGACATCGCTCACTTGACCAACTTGTTAAAAAAATTAATTAAACTAATCTTCCGCTTCAATGTAATGAGCTGAATTTACTATGAACAAAGTCTGTCATTTCTGCATTTGAGGAAAAACTTCTTCTGTACAAAGAAAATTTTGGACGACGGGAATTCAGTTAGTTCCTAAATTTA
Organism: Ampullaceana balthica; assembly: GCA_944989445.1. Classification (NCBI taxonomy): domain Eukaryota; kingdom Metazoa; phylum Mollusca; class Gastropoda; family Lymnaeidae; genus Ampullaceana; species Ampullaceana balthica. Next base: position 160,105 of record CALYLW010000932.1, read on the forward strand.
TCAGGAGCAGAAAAAAAATAATAAAGACATACTTTCTTATTGCGAGCTTTTGGATGTTCTCCATTTAGATTTTAATCAAAAATTTCATGATATTTTAAAATTGAACATATCTGATTGGATTTTGGATCCTTTTTGATGTACAAACACAGAATTATCTCAACAGTTACACGAAGAACTGATGGAAGTAACTGCAAATGACGAATTTAAATTTAAATTCAAAAGCGGCTATCAACAATTCTGGCTAAAAAAGAAATCCTGAAATATGGTCTGTATTTTGAAAATATTAATTACATTTCATTCATCATATTTAGTGGAAAGTAGATTCACTGCGGTAACTAATTTTTTAATTAAAATTATTTTCTTTTAAAACGAATGCAAATAGTCAGTCGCGGTTATTTAAGATTACTGTTGACGGAAATAGAGCCGAGGATTACTAAATTGGTAACAGTATACCAGGTTTATCTCATTTAGATGATTTTGAATGTTTTAATAGTTTTGTTGTTGTTGTTGTTGAGCTATTCTTAAATTGTGGAATCAGGTTACTGGTTATGAAACATTAACATTGCAGCCAGTCAATATCAATCTGTTCTTAGACTTATTTATTTTCATATAAGAAAAAGCTTGCCTACTGATGTATGTGTACCTACATAGTGGCAAACGTGTGGCATAAACTTTTTTTTTAATTGTCGAAATGCCGCACGTATCAAAAGCCCAAAAACCTCTTGCAGAAAAACTAACTTGAACTTCTCCCTCAGGTCATAATCTTCTTTTAGGTTGAGCAGTTCTAACAGTATATCCTCTGGGGCTTAATCAGCTTCTGCACTAAATAGCGAACTGGGGATATTGAAGAGTGGTTCCATGTTCTTGTAGTCTTGTAGAACCTCCTTTCAAATTCAATAACAAAGAAATCCAACTGAGCGTCGTACTTGTCGCCAATCTTACCAGAAACGGTTTTTCTGTTTCACAAAGGGAAATGACCTGTTCTCACCTGCTTACCTGGAGAACAGGGAGAGTTTTGCCTGAAATGATTTAACATACACATATTTTTCAAATGCAAACAAGCAATTGCCCTGAAGTTTGACATTCAGTTAATTTAATTTTTCCATAATGTCAATGGAAAACATGAAGTCTGACTTCTACTCTTCATTAACTATTGTAGTAAAAAAAATCACAAACAAAAACCCTTCATCTCCAGTCACATAACTATTTATTCCTTGAGATCTCATCCTTACCTCAATATCTTGCCCAGGCTCAGCCAGCGGACACTGCTGTGGTAGATAATATAATATTCAAATCTTCAAACAGTGTCTTTAGCTTCCTGTGGTTAAGTGCCCTAGCTGTTAAAAGAGTATCATACTAGTAACTGATTGATATTCAACACAGCCTAACTAAGACTTTCCTGATGGATGACACAGTGGAGAGGTAAGAGTGTATGCTGAGAATGATAGTCTTTAATCTTTTTGTTCATACTACTTTTTCCAGTTAAAGCACGAGCTCCATTGCGTGTTCCCAGTTATTTCAACACAGTTCTCAAAAGCATTGAATAAATTATAAATCCTGGCCTGTAGTTGTATCTTTGAGTGGTTCAACACTAAGTAACTCTTAGTTAAGCTCAAAACGAGGGTTTATTCCCCGTGTAACTGCCTACAATTGTGATGTTCCTAAACATTGGTACTTAAATCCAACTCGAGATAATAGTACAGTACCACAGAAAGTCTTTGCTTGCATCTCGAAGGTCGTGCATCAAATTGTCACTTTTTTTTGAAAACGCCTGACTAAAGTTTCCTTGATAAAGAAATGGTGTCGAATTTTGTTTTTTGTTCTGAACAAATAATACTTGTTTCATCCTTCAAGCATTCCTTGATGAACTCACTGTCAGAAAAATGCTTGTTCCATTTTACGATCTTATGGGACACCTCCAAACTGGCTTCGGCTGCAGCATTTTTTATTCAAGACTGTTTTGTGAAAAACATTTGCTGCTTCTTTAAATTATTAACCAACTCTCTCTTCGTTCGTTAAATTGTGCCAGAAATGCAAATGTTTCTTTTTAAGTTGTACTCCTTAAAAACGCGCACACACCCACGTCGCAGCAACCAGGCTGCTTTTTCCCAACGCTCGCCAAGCAATATTTAACAGTTAATTCGCCATTTTAAAAAAATGACATTCGCCCTAAACCTTTTTTTTTGACAGCACTCATTGTTAAATCAAAGTCTTTTTGCTTGTAAATTACAAGTTTTCATCACAGTTCGAAATGTAAATCGTAAACAATAGCCAATTCTGTTTGAGCTGAAATGTAGTTTTGAATAGCTATGTTAACAATTGATGGCTAATGATTCTGGAGCAATAATACCGATTACATTATATCTCTAGATTATAATGAAATACTCGGAATGAAATTTCCACACAAAAAAAAATCCAAGCAAAGACAATTAACATGACATGCCAACGGGCCGCATATTATACTCTGAAGGGCGGCATGCGGCCCTCGGACCGTTGTTTTTCCATTCCTGTGGTAAAATATAGAAAAAAATTCGGGGGGGGGACGCTGAGTATTATTTTTTCTGTAAAGTGGCGGTGTTGAGCTACTAGTTGCCCGAAGATTGATATAATGATACTATAATATGCTAAGAGAAATGTTTGGCAAATGTTGCATTGTATATTACCTACTACGTTTTTTGAAATAATAATAATAATAATAAATCAATATTTAAAGTAAAGTTAAATTTGCTACTTATTTAAATTTTAGGAAATGTTATTTCTTTTAACTGATAATATTAACGGATCTATATAATGGGCATTTTTGTAGTCTTTGTCAAAGATTTAGCTAAAATAAATATTAGATTAAATAAATCACATGTTGTAAAAATGTTTTCTCTGACAGTTTTTTTCCAATAATCTTCTAAACGGATTATAAACGACCAAACCATCATAAATTTTAAAAACAATAATGAAGTATTTTTACTGTCAGGATTGCGAGGATTTCCCAAAAAGGAAAGTGTAAAATATCTTACTTACATTCATTTTTTTAAAAACTGCCACATAGTATCTTATTTCTTTAACATCAATAAAAATTTGAAGCTCAAGTGTAAATAATAGTTTTGGAAACATTAAATTTAAACTTCTTTCACATTATAATAATAATAATAATATGGTAATTTATATAGCGCAGTGCTCCAGCAAGCAACTGGGCTCACGGCACTTTACATAAAGCACATAATTATCAATTCATTCAATATAAAACATTCACAACTAAATTACATATTGAAATGACATTATGTGCATATAATCTGCGTTGATCTTTTAAAGAAATTATAGAATGTAGCTGAGAATGTATAGAAATGGAGCAAGGGAGTTAAACGTATAAATACTTTATCAAAGCCTTCCATGTTATCTTACCTTATCTGTTACAGACGCTCCTTCTATATAGAAAGTTATTGCGTCCTACGCTTATCTATGGTTTGTGTCTAGCCCTGCATTCTTATTAGAGTTTTAAATCTTGATAAAGTGTTGGTTTTCCTTGTTTTCTTCACGAAAACTATTCTACGCCCGAATTCCGGACGGGAAAAACTAGAATCTGTATGTTTGTTCTTGCATACGGAATAAGAAAGTTGTTTTTATCCTTATGTCTATCTGAGGGTTGTATTAACGTATCTTTGTGTTTTCTTTCTAAATTAGAAATAATTGCTTTATGTATTATTACTACTTTACTCTTTGTTCTCCTATCCTCTAGTGTTTCAAGTTTTAATGATTTAACAAATGGTCTTATTCTTTCTAGATTTGAATATTCTCCAGTAATGGATCTGGCAGCTTTTTTTGAATTTGTTCTGGTTTATCAATGTTTTCTTTGGTTGTTGGGTCCCATACAGAAGATGAATATTCTAGTACAGTTCTCACCAAAGTGAGGTCGCAATTTAGTTTTATATTTTTATTACATCTGTAAAAGTCTATTTATATAAAGCGTAAGGTTTTGTTTGATTTTTTAATAACTTAATTGACAAGGGGATTCCATGATAGTTTCTCATTTATTATTAATCCAAAGTATTTTTATTTTTGTTATTTTTTAATTTTTTATTAGTTCTTTTTTTATGTTACTCTTAATAGTTGACATTTTTCTGGGTGGTAAGTTAAGACGTACTCCAGTTAGTTTCCCATTTTATTAATTCATCTAAGTCTTTTTGTAAGATTTTGCTATCTTGTTGTAATAATTTATTTGTCCCATAGATTATACAATCATCAGCAAAGAAACTAATTTTTGTTCCCACTGAGATATTTTTGGGTAAATCATTTGTATAAATTAAAAAGAGTAAACGACCTAGCACAGATCTTTGTGGAACTCCCGAGTTAACTTTTATTAGTGCAGATTTAGATCCATTATTTATTACAATTTCCTCTCTATCCAAAAGGAAGTCTTGGATCCAGTGATGAAAGGAGCCTGAGATTCCAAAGTAATTAATTTTTTGAATAAACGAAACTGATGAACTTTGTCAAATGCTTTTGAGAAGTCTAGTAGTATTGTATCTATTTGATCATCATTGTCTAAGCCCGTTGACAGATCATTTATTAAACCAATTAATTGTGTTTCATGTGATCTGTTTTTTTCAAAAGCCGTGTTGATGCTGGTATAGGGCATTATATTTTTCTAGTTTGTTAACTATTCTACAATATATTATGTGTTCTAATAATTTACAGGTGATACTAGTAGGTGAGACAGGTCTGTAATTTTCAGGGTCTGATTTATCAACTTTCTTAAAGAGGGTAGTTACGTTAGCTAATTTCCAATCATGGTACAATTTACCCTGGCTGAGAGAGGCTTGAAAAACAACTACAAGGATTGGGGACAGTTCATTGCTTAGTTCTATTAATAACCTTGCCCTTGCGGGCAATTCATCTGGGCCGGTAGCTTTGTTTATTGTAAGTAGTTTTAGAAATGTATGTATACCTATCTCGTCTACAGTTATGTTACCTATTTCTTCCATTTTATTAAAATTTTTAAATCTTCCTTGTCACATGAGGCAGAGAATGATGATGCAAAATATGTGTTGAGGATATTAGCTTTAGTCTCATTATCATTATAGGTTGTATTATTGGGGACTTTTAGAGTGGCTATTCCTGTAGGTTCCATTTTTTTAATTTTAAAAAAATACGTTTTTATTGCTTTCTTTAGAAATTAAATTGTTTATATATTTATTATGGAGGTTTCGACTAAGTTATTGTGTCAAGTGATTATAATCTTTCAGCATTTTTTGTGTATCCTTTTTACATAAGTAGCCTTACATTTTTTAAATAAGTTATCATTTTGTTTGCATATATTTTTTTTAATTTAGCATCGAACAAGCATTTGTAAATTTTATTTGAAGTTAGTTTTGTTGGGAAATTCTCATCCATTATAGTTTTCAGATTTGTTTTACATATTTCAAAATTTCTTCTACTGGGCTATTTGTGTTAAATTTACTTGAGAAATTTTGTTGGAAATTGGCCGCTGATTTGTGTAATTTTATTGAATTACATTTATTCCTAAGATAGAATATCCTTCTAGGTATCTTACATATTTTAGTTTTTATTGTATTGGTTACCATAACAATATCATGGTCCAAGAATTATTTCGCAATCTATCACTAGTCCTGGTCTATTTGTTAAGAATAAATCTAGCGTTTTATTTTTCCTTGTTGCTTTTTTTGACTATTTGCTCTAGGTTTATGGTGCTAATATTGTGTCTATAAAGTGTTCCTTAATTTCTTTAAATAGTTTGATGGTTTTAATAGTGTCTATAAAGTGTTCTTTAATTTCTTTAAATAAATAGTTTGATGGTGTTAATAGTGTCTTTAAAGTGTTCGTTGATTTCTTTAAATAGATTGATGGTGTTAATAGTGTCTTTAAAGTGTTCGTTGATTTCTTTAAATAGATTGATGGTGTCCTATGTTACAGTTGTTCCAATGTAGCCCTATGTCCTGAAGATTAAAGTCCCCCATAACCCAAAGTACAGTAGTTTATGTTGCCTACAATAAGTGGTGCTGATTTCGGTGTAACTATTTTTTATTAAAAAAAACAGACTCTATTTTAAGATTTGGTAGAGGTGTAATTTCTTGAGCTATGACAGTTGATTTAATAGCAAGTAGCACTCCTCCATAATTGTCTGATCTATCTTTTCTAAAAATATTATAGTTTCTCATAAAAATTTCCAAGTTAAAATGTTGGGGTTTAACCAAGTTTCAGAACCAGCAATTATGTCTGGTTCTTATCTTTTTATCAGTAATTCTAAATCTGTAATATTATTTTTTATACTTGAGAAATTAATTACTACCGTTTTCGTGAATATTTTGATTATTAGTGTTATTAAATTTTTGATGGTTATTTTTATGGGTTTGTGTTGCAGGTTTCATTTGTAGCTGGTAGGTTATTTATATTAGGATTTGCTAAGACACTGTGAAAGTTTGTGGTGTTCAGTTCCCTAGAGTTAGACAAGTCTGAACTGATTTGAGGTATGCAGTGCCAAGAGTCATATTTATCTCCTAGGCCTAGTGCTATGTACTTTGGTGTGTTTGTATACAGGCATGTTGTGTGGTACCATTCGTTGTATGTGTCACACATGAATGGCTCCTTGTTTCCTAGTGCATGTATTATGGCCGTTCATAAATGACTTCAAGTGATTTTTATCGATTTTTACCTCCCTCCCCCCACCACTCGTCACACTTCGTCCCAAAAACTTAGAAATCCCCTCCAATATGAAGTCACAAAGATTTAACCCCCCATGACAGCCGTATTTTCTAATTGAAAATTAGCATGTTGCAAACTACATTTTTGACATATTGTGTCAAACTGCACTTTAATATCCTTAACTCGTGTAAAGATATTGAAAACGTCATTAAATAAATTTCAAGCAATCAAATATTTAGTGGAACTTTCATTTAAAGTTGCGCTTTTTTTTATCTGACGTCATACTTCTGAAACACCTCCTCCCCCTCATCACACAAAGTCACAAATGCGTGACCCCCTCCCGCTCCTAGGCGCGTGACGTCATTTATGGACGGCCCCTTAGTACACATTTTGCATTTAGACGAACTGGGCCTGGGTTAAGTTCTGTCGCCGGAGAGAAGAAAAATTAAAATTAAGTGTTTTTGCCTATATCAACATATTTTGTTTCCATTGCTTTAGTGAAATTTTCGTATTTTTGCTTAAAATAGAAGTGTAGTCAATGTGCTTTGTGTTGTGGGGGTTTATTATTATTGATATAGTGCTCTGATTTTTCAATTGTGTATTGGTTGATGTTAAGAAAAAATATTTAAAAATTGTTTCGTTTATGTTGTAAAATGCTTATACTTGTAATATCCTAAAAAATACTGTTTGCGCCTTTTAAAAAATATTTTCCCAATTGTTTCAAAACTTTTTTAAAAGAAAATGTTTTAATTTTTTTGGGGGGATTTTAAATTTAGATTTTAAAAAAAGTGATCAGTTTCGCTACAAATTACTTTAGCAGTATCGATAAATGCATTTTTCTAAATTTTTAAAACACAAATCTATTTTCTTTTGTTGTGTTAATAACTGAATCGTAGGGACGCGGTGGTCGAGTGGCAGCGCACTGGACTGTCGTACCGATGGTCACGGGTTCGAATCCGTGTGAAGGCAAGGGTTTGTTCCCGGGGCCTAGGGCGTCCCTGAGTCACCCCGCTCCGAATGGGTACCTAACACTACATGTAGTTAGGCGGCTGGGTAATGCGTGGAACCCACAAAGCCGTGGCCTGTGAATGCTGCATCACTTGCCAACAGATCATCTGTCATGGTCTGTGGACGCAACTATCTTCTGCATAGAAGGAGCGTCTGTATTGATAAGATAAGATAAGAATCGTTAATGTTGTATTTCTTGGTATTGTGTGACTTTAAAGTTTCTATATTGACATAAAATGGTATTAAAAAAATAAATGAAATTAGATATAGTAATATTCTCATTCATCTATATAAAGCAAATTACTCTACTATTACAATAGATGTTACTCTACTTTGGAATAAAACATAAACCATATTTACCTTCTACATGCTGTATTTTTTATTTTAAAATTCCGATCTTTCTTTGCTTACAAAATAAAGAGGATTTACAGGTCAAACCATTTTGAGGCTATGAATAACATTTCTCCAATGTATTTGAAATAATTGTAATTAATTAAAAATAGAAGTTATTGTATTCATTGGAGTTCTTAGTAAGTATCCTACGAGCACATTCCGTGAGGATTGACTCCACGCATTCACTCAGACTGGGACGTAGTTCGTCAGGGAGCAGGTGCATGGGTAACTTGACAAAATTATTTGCTGATGTCATCCAATGGGAACAATATGTTGTTCTAAAAATCAAATAAAAACAATGAAATTGAAGTTCTTAAGTTGTTTGCACAACGACTCTGCTTCGCTTGGAGATTTTGGATCACTACTCTGCTCTGCAAATTCGAAAAAATGCACCATAGATTTCTCCTGCTTAATATCGCACTACCTTTACACTTTCCACATGGCTTTCCCATCTTGTTTCATAAAGTGGTTTCTCAGCAATAATTCGAATATAATTCGGAGATGATAGTCATCGCTTTGTTGAAGCAGAATATGAAACATAGATTTCTTGCATTATACCAAAAAACGTGGATTCATTGATCCTGGGGACGGGGGGAGGGGTGGCTTTTCCTTAGCTCTTATTATGTAATTGTATGCTTATTTATGTTTTTTTGGAAAAAATCTGAGTTGTTATACGTTGATCAATAGTAAAATTTTCTAAATTCATTGAAGTTGAAGAATAAAATGTTATTTATTATTAAATATGTATTTTTGCTATTTGATCGTGACGCATACGCTCATGTTAAACATACAGTTAAAGGAGGTTTTTTAAAAATAAGAAATCGTTGATCTGTTCAATTTGTTGAATCATTAAATAATTCTTAAACGCCATAATATTTATGTGATGTTAAAAAGTATTTTAAAAAAATAGATTTTACAAAATTACAAGCTCCCTTTGCTTTATTGCAGATTTTTTGCTTTTGCTTTATTCTTAAAATTTAGTAATTTTAAATGATTTAAAAGTGAAATAATTAACTCTTTTAAAATTAATATTTTCCATTTCCAATGAAGTTAAAACGGGGCAGACGAACAGAGGGAAATTACCCTTAGAGTTATAATTTGAGATAAATCACATATAAACAGCAATGAATGTAAAGGGGTTTAAGGATGCAATAGCAATAATAAAACATGTTTATAATAAATAGGTTTTAAATTCCCATGTTCAAAATTATGCGACGCTTAGAAACTGTACATGAACTACTTGAACATGTTTTATTTTAAACTTGCTTCAAAATTTGGAATGATTAAATAATATTTTAAAATTTGAGATTTTTAGAATTAAAAAAAAAGAAAATCGAGTTTAGGGTTAAGAAAAATCTCTTATTTTTATTAATTACAATTCAGATTCAAATTGATCACTCTGTGTAAAACTGATGAGTACGTCAAAATACATGACGCTAGTGTAGCATGGATAGTGTTAGCGCTATAGAAGAGAATATTCATTAATTTATTCATAACTTACGAGCACTGGAAATAAATATAATCGAATTATTACAAAAATGTATGAACATTTTATAAAAACCGACGTGAATAGTACTACCCATGCTGGAAACTATGTGAGGAATCACTTCAAAAGGTGTTGATAAAGAATCGGGGAAATAAGAATTTGATGGCGTGAAAAATAACACGTCATGAAAATACTTTTTTGCCACATACTGTTTACCGTCTTTAGCTGGGGAATCAAAACAAAGCCGTAGCTTAATAATGATAAATAAGACGTGTGTTCTTTAGATGAAACTTCAGGTTTATATGTCACTGTGTAATCAAAGATGCTGTAGGCAAACTAAAGCAGCTCAAACCCAAATATTCCTTCTAGCATTATTAAGAAAGATGAAAATTAAAGTTTATTTGAAGACAACTAGTAAATGAGATTTTTATTACAGTCAACTACTATTTAAATGATATTTTTATACAATTTATATCGAATTATCATCATCTATAACAAGTTTTCAGCAGACAAGGATTTCTAACCAAAAGCAAATAATCCCTCTAATAGATTTCCGGCCACTTTTAAAAACATTGAATCTAGAGATCATTTGCATTATCCTCGCCGTTCTACGAAAAAAGATTAGAATGGAAGAATATTATACTACTAAATACAGTGGGCACAATAGTAGCCTTCTACAAACATTCACCATACCAACAATAACATTCATTGACACTGTGATAACAGATGATCAGTGTTTCATCCTAATGACGATGTTCAACGCATTGAATGCAATCATCTGGATTTTTGGACTAGTCGCTAACACCATTAACATTGAAATTTTTCGGAAACTCAGTCTAGGTGATGGTATTTTTACTTGCTTCCTGATTTTATCGTCAGTGGATTGTCTTTGCTGTCTGTTAGCATTTTGCCAACAAGTATCTATGATTTTTTGGTTAATAGAAATCTCGAGTCACTACAATGTTGTTTTTTCTATTCAACCCATGGCCATGTATGTTACGTTTGGCAACATTCGCCCTTGTCTGTTTAATGCCACGGTTCTAATAACGTTATACCTTTCCATAGCCAAATGTATGTGTGTTGTTAAACCATTGCACTTTAAAAACATGTTTTCATTCAAGAGGACATCATTGGTTCTGAAAGGAATTTGCATTTTTGCAGTGGTCAGTTACATTCCGGTATTTTCTAGTACTTGGGTGATTGCCAAATACGATCAAACTGCGAACATGACTCGCCCAATGTTGTGGCTGACCCCTTACCGAGAAATCATTCGAAGTGTCGTGTGGACTGTAAGAGATACAATTCCTTCAATGGCATCAGAAATTATCATCATTATCTGCGTTATCTTGATGTCAAAAGGTTTGAAGCGAGCTGCCGAATTTCGGGGAAACTTTAAACAGATGAAACCAAAATTAATGACGGGAAGAGGAAAGAAAGGCAAAAATAACAATTCCAAGAATATAAGCTTCTCGGAATTGCATGTCATCAAGCAGATTATTGTCATCGCTATGATTTTTATAGCTGGTAACACACCAAAGATTTTTGTCATCATGGCATTGACAGTCGTCCCTGATCTGAATTTTGGAAAACGTTACCAAAACCTTTATTGGGTTCTGATGTACTCAAGAGAGGTCGTTGAAAATTGTATATCGGCTGGAAATATATTTGTGTATTATAAATATAACTCAAAATACAGGCAATGCTTTCCTTTTAGAAGTTACACGTGTAAGGCATTTAAAGCCACATAATTAAGTGAATATTTTTACTGGTATTTATGTTAAGAATTTTTCTTTTAAACTTCAATCTTTTTTTATTAAGCAAGTTAAAAAAAAGTGCTATGTTGAGTTGTTGTTTTTTTTTACGTTTTGCAATTTGTTTAACGATAACTTTTATCAGAATGATCCAGGGCATTGATTCGAACGGTGACTTCTTAAATATAATATATTGAACGGAACAATGAAAATTAAAGCATGACTAACATAGTTTTTGACAATAGGAGGATAAAGTAAATTTTCAGTTGTGTATCTTGTCTATATTAATTTCATGAGCTTTTTATGAGCAATGAGTCATACTTTTCATATTATCCACATGAGCCATGAGCCATACATTTAATTGAACTACCTATCGAGTCATGAGTCATACATTTCATTGAGCTGACTATCGAGTCATGAGTCATACATATCATTGAGCTGACTATCGAGTCATGAGTCATACATTTCATTGAGCTGACTATCGAGTCATGAGTCATACATTTCATTGAGCTGACTATTGAGTCATGAGTCATACATTTCATTGAGCTGACTATTGAGTCATGAGTCATACATTTCATTGAGCTGACTATCGAGTCATGAGTCATACATTTCATTGAGCTGACTATTGAGTCATGAGTCATACATTTCATTGAGCTGACTATCGAGTCATGAGTCATACATTTCATTGAGCTGACTATTGAGTCATGAGTCATACATTTCATTGAGCTGACTATTGAGTCATGAGTCATACATTTCATTGAGCTGACTATCGAGTCATGAGTCATACATTTCATTGAGCTGACTATTGAGTCATGAGTCATACATTTCATTGAGCTGACTATTGAGTCATGAGTCATACATTTCATTGAGCTGACTATCGAGTCATGAGTCATACATTTCATTGAGCTGACTATTGAGTCATGAGTCATACATTTCATTGAGCTGACTATTGAGTCATGAGTCATACATTTCATTGAGCTGACTATCGAGTCATGAGTCATACATTTCATTGAGCTGACTATCGAGTCATGAGTCATACATTTCATTGAGCTGACTATTGAGTCATGAGTCATACATTTCATTGAGCTGACTATTGAGTCATGAGTCATACATTTCATTGAGCTGACTATTGAGTCATGAGTCATACATTTCATTGAGCTGTCTCTCAAGCCATGAGTCCAAAGTCCAACCACCTTTGTTTATTTAGTTTTTTATGCGATCTAAGCAAATGTCTTACTTAAATGAGAATAAATTAGGTATATCATTATTACTTTTACACTTTTACTTATTTGAATACTCATCCATTTATATTACTCAAATTAAATTATCTAAATTATCAGATTTAATTAGCTATTCGTAATTATTAAAATTTAAATTAATAATTGTAACAGAAAAATGTCAAAGGAATTCTTATTAAAGTTTAAATTTTTGCTGTGATTATTTTTATTTCTCTTACTACTTTGAACTCACTATTAACCATCTTTTTGTTATGCTGGAGATCTGAAATACATTTAGTAAGAGCTAACTAACTAGTGGTAATGTTATAGTGTTATAAGTTGGCCTTAAAGTGAATAAGGATTTATAAACATGATGTTTTCTTTAGAATATGTCATCTAACTTGTATTGTCTGTTCGGCAGTCTATGTCTACATCTTTAAATCAATATTCTACACTCTTCGCTATACACTCTTCGCTATACACTCTTCGCTATACACTCTTCGCTATACACTCTTCGCTATACACTCTTTGCTATACACTCTTCGCTATACACTCTTCGCTATACACTCTTCGCTATACACTCTTCGCTATACACTCTTCGCTATACACTCTTCGTTATACCATCTTCGCTATACACTCTTCGCTATACACTCTTCGCTATACACTCTTCGCTATACACTCTTCACTATACACTCTTCGCTATACACTCTTCGCTATACACTCTTTGCTATACACTCTTCGCTATACACTCTTCGCTATACACTCTTCGCTATACACTCTTCGCTATACACTCTTCGCTATACACTCTTCGATATACACTCTTCGCTATACACTCTTCGCTATACACTCTTCGCTATACACTCTTCGCTATACACTCTTCGCTATACACTCTTCGCTATACACTCTTCGCTATACACTCTTCGCTATACACTCTTCGCTATACACTCTTCGCTATACACTCTTCGCTATACGCTCTTCGCTATACGCTCTTCGCTATACACTCTTCGCTATACACTCTTCGCTATACACTCTTCGCTATACACTCTTCGCTAGGTCAAATTGAGTTGAAATTCTGTAAATATAGCAAATCAGAATAAAAGTGAGGTATACAATCACAATTAATAATAATAATGACCTATTTTAATTATTTAATTTTAAGTAGATAATTGACATTTCATTGACTCTGTATTTATATACAAATGTAATAAGGACATAAAACTAAAATGCTATCTCACCTTGGTGAGACCTGTACTAGAATATGCATCATCTGTATGGGACCCATCCACCAAAGAAAACATTGATAAACTAGAACAAATTCAAAAAAGAGCTGCCAGATTCATTACTGGAGAATATTCAAAACTGACAAGAATAACACCATTTGTTAAATCATTAAACCTTGAAACACTAGAGGATAGAAGAACCAAGAGTTAATTAGTGATTATACATAAAGCAATTAATTCTAATTTAGAAATGCAACACAAATATAACTTAATACAACCCTCAGATAGACATAAGGATAAAAACACCTTTCTTATTCCGTATACAAGAACAAACTCATATACATTTTCGTTCTTCCCGTACGGAATTAGGGCGTGGTGCGTTGACTGAAGAAACCAGGAAAGCCAACACTTTATAACATTTAAAACTCTAATAAGAATGCAGGACTAAACACAAACCATAGATTAGCGTAGGACGCAATAATCTTTCTGTATAGAAGTAGCGTCTGAAACTGATAAGATAAGATAAGATATGTGTCTTTTACAGTGAGAGAGAAAATGTGCTTTAAGAAACATAATTTTTAAAACTTCGTATAAAGTTCATGCGATACGATTTGTAAAGAGTAGATAACTCAATGGAAAAGATTGCGTTTCAGACCTAGGATTTATCAAAGATAAAATTTAATTTCGTAAACCAGGGTTCGGGAAACTTTTTCTCTGATAGAGCCATAAACACCACATATTTCGAAAAGTAAATCTGTGAGAGCCATACATATTTCTTAAAACAACAAAATTCAATTAAAGGTGTGCATTTTGTGTTATTTCAACACTAAAAGCACAATTATTATGGCTATGAAATCTTTTTATAACACTGTCATGCTGTTGCTAAACTAATCAATAACGATTAATATTTACCATGAATACCATTTATGGTGCAGCATGGATCTGCTAATGGCTTTGTAGTCTGGTTGATACGTGGTGAGGTTAAGCTTCATGCAGGAGTTGAGACTTCCATCCGTTAAACTTGATCGTTGGTTCGTCTTGATGTTCTTTGGATGTGAGAAAGACTGCTCGCTTGCATACATAGAGTGAAACATTGTCAGTACAGCAATACTCACACGCTGCAGTGTTTGGTAAGTGACGGGTAGCACGTTCCAAGTTTTGACAATCCACTGGTATGTGTGTTGAAGTTTTTTTTTCATTTCTGCCCATTTGCGTTGGCTCGCCAACTCTGCTTGCTGTCGTGCAAGTCTTTCCAAATCTTCATTCAGTGACTTGAACTTATTCATCCACATATCTGAGGACTTCAGGTCAGCAACCTGGAGCTCAAAATCTCTGATGGAGACTCCGGGGATGCAACTCAGGTCAGTGCTGTCCAAAGCACACTCATATGGATGGGTGATGAACTTAAAAAGACGCACGTGCTCGCGAAATTCTCCAAAGCACGCTTTAAATTACTGCAGGACGTGAAGCCTGCTAGCTGCTGAATATTAAGATGTTGAGCAGGGTCATTTGATGTGCACATATCTTAAAACTCTACAAGTTTTTCAAAGTGTACTAAACGACATGTTTCAATGTCGGCGATGAAGATTTCTAGCTTCTTTTCAAATGCAAACACTGTTAGTTGCAGGGATAAGATTGTATTTCCAACATCTTGCATTTTCAAATTTAGCTGATTTAGATGTTCAGTCATGTCTACGAGATAATAAAACTTCAGGAGCCATTCAGTGTTAGCTAACACGGGATGCTCGACATTCTTCATTTCAAGAAAAGTCCTGATTTCGCTCAGACAAGCCGCAAATCGGCTGAGCACTTTCCCCCTTGACAACCAAAGCACGTTGCTGTGCAGAAGCGGACCAGGATAATTATTTCCAACCTCATCAAGCAGTGTTTTAAACTGACGATCATTTAATGATTGGGTAACAATAAAGTTGACTACACGAACCACCAGCGACTAGGGCTGTCCATATTGTTGAAAAATGTTGCCCGGGTACCCGTTCTAAATTTGTACGGGTACCCGGATTACCCTTCAAAACACCTCAAAATTTCGCGGTCATGCCCACTATTAACATTATACATGTTCTTCTTTGTATTTATGAGAACACAAATTTAGATGCAATGAATCGGCTATGTAAAATGATGACATTCAAATACTACTTTAGTTCAGTGGAGTAAAAACAATGAGTAGAGGGGTGCCGAGGGGATACTTTTTGGAGGGGGGGAGGGGGCGGGAGAGGGGGGCTAAAACAAAGTCTTTCAAAGACAAAGGGTGGTAACGGTACGATGGAATATTTTTAGTTCATCGCTGATAACTGTTATTAACCAAACTTTCCGAGACTTTCCCTACTAAGTGGACCCAGTCCCCAGCATTTAATTTTGTTTAAATGGTGATTTTTTTTAATGGTGTGAATAGAAGTGGAGAAAGGAGTAGAGGGGATAAGATTAAGAACTTTGGCTTGTCTCAATAATGTAGGCTTATTTCAAAGCCAAAGCCAAGGTCATTTCTGTCATTTCCTGCCCTTTAACCATATGGGGGTTTGCGGTCTATTGTCCTTATTTGAGCAATTCAAAGAACCAAAACCTTTTTTTTTATTTAGATGATTTTCGTTTCATGCTCCAAGAAAAAGGTGTATAAAAAAAAAGAACTTTATCGGCAACGTGTTTTATTTCCGTTTGACAGTTATTTCATTTTCAGCGTTTTGATGTTAAACGTATTTCACAGCATTTATTTTAAATGAAAGTTTTAATTTTATAAATGGTTCTCGATCCGAAATGTAAACACAGAAAGCCCGCAGCCCGACCACCGTTGTTTTGGACATTGCATCCACATTTTCACGGGTACCCGGGCGCAATTTTACCACCCGGGTTCCCGGTTACCCGTTGACAGGCCTACCAGCGACATTACCTCACCAAGCTGCTCGCCACAAATCTGAGCATAAAGTGCCTCCTGATGTAGAATGCAATGAAAGCTTAGGATGCGTCTATTTTCATGCTCACAAAGAAGAGCGACAAATCATCTGTTTTCCCCACCATGCACGGAGCACCATCAGTGCCCACCGAAACAAGTTTATCCATCGGTAGATTTTTTTATTCAGCGAACTCAGTAAAGGACTCCTTATAAATCCTGACCTCTTGTAGTGCCCTTGATAGACGAAACAGCAAGACTTTCCTCAGGTAATGTTTCATCGATAACATACCTTGCAACCACGCTGAACTGGGATAAATTACTGACGTCTGTTGACTCATCCAAAGCGAGAGAGAAAAACGGTGCCGCATTTATGTCCTTTACTTGCATTTCCTCAATTGCATTTGACATCATGATGCTACGATTGTGAACAGTTCTTGTTGACAGATGCATTCCTTTTATCCGTTTAATTATTTTGTCCTTATTGGGAAAGTCATTAAAAAATTCATTGGCAACATCAAGAATGAATGCTATGAAATACTCCCCATCTGTGAATGGTTTTCCGTTTCTTACAATAGCTAAAGCGCCAGCAAAGCTATTTGAATTCCAGTCAAAGTTTGTGTCCAAACACGGATTTGCTGCTGACCTGCTTGCACTCTTGATAGCAATTCTTGACATGCTTTCTTCCCGCAGGATATTTCAATGCAAATGTAGAATGGCTTGTCTCGAAGTTGTGCTTTACATTTGACCGGTTTATAGACGTAATTTTATCACTGCATATTAAACACACTGCAGAACCAGTTATCTCTATAAAGGCAAATTCCTGTGTCCATTCCTGCTGCAAAGTACAATACATATCGTCTTTTTTTCTTTTAGTCATATTGTCAAAAAGGTTTCTAAAATTAGTAAACTTAGAACGCGATTAAAACAAAAGTTTACTTTCTGATCCGACGATAAAACGAAAGTTTATTTTCTGATCCGACGACAATCAGCTTTGCGGAACCTTTCACACATGCACACATCGTCTGCTCTTTTATCGAAAGAAATATACGCCAACCTCACTTGAACAATGTATTTTTTCCACTTGTCCACAGAAATCACTACGATCACTTTGATCCCGAATTCCAAAATCTCTCTCCCTTAAATAGCAATCTAACTCCTAAGGCTACTAACCCCTCACCTTGATTATTTCATGTACTCTATCACGTATGGCTCTCCTCATTACTATTCGGATAGAATTGATTGCTCAACCAACATGCGACCTCCAAAAATTTTCCCGACTTGAAACTTTCAAGAATGTTTTACATCACGTAAGCCATAAAAATAGAATATAATTAATAAGGTTATTGACTTGTGACGAGGTTGTTGTTTTTTTTTGGTGTTTTTTTTTAATTTAAAAAAAAAGATTTTTCCCAATAATTATTTAGATCAAAGGAGTCTGAAGAAACATTATTCTTTATAATGAAATTTTTTCTGCGAGCCAGATGCAGCTATCAAAAGAGCCATATATGGCTCGTTGTCATGGTTTCCCGACCCTTGCCGTAAACTATAAACTCATGTCCATATTGTACAAGGGTGTGGTCAGTATTTGTGCAGTATATTGAAAGATAATTAGAATCTATTTTTACAATTTAAAATTTGTAACGCACTAAAATTTAAAGCTGAACAACAGATCAGTTAAAAATTATCTAATTTATTAAAACAATGCAAATACAACATTGTAATTAAAATGAACACAATATTCGATTTATTTGAGTTTATATAGTAAACGCTAACGAGGCCGCACAAATGTAAATTTATAAGTTGGTCTCTCAAAGTGAGAAAGTTTTACATAGCGCTGTTATAATTTTCCCAATAAATAATCCCATATTAAGTTTCTAAGTATTTTTTTTTAATGTGGCAAAGCAATTATAAGAAATATTACAAACGATTGAACAGAGTTCCGCGATTGTTAACGGAGCGACCATTATGATAGACCCTAAACAAATATTTCCCTCACCTCATCTTTTCTGCATGACTTCTGGCTTCCTCGAGAGTTATTTAAACCAATATTTGTTCAGAATAAGTCATTTGGCTTCAAAATTTGATCTAACAATTATTTGGCTGATGAAATTATCGATAATGACAAATTTCATTGATAATTGTAAACATTTTTATAAAATTCTATGACATACGCGTACTGGTCTACCATGATTCTATCTCTCTTTCCATGGTGTAGAAATTTGTAACAATAAATCAGCAAAACCATGTCCCTTGAAGTCGTATCGTTCATTTTACTATTACAAACTTTCATACATGTTTTAACATCAAATGACTTCATCACTTATACATGAGCAATTTAATATTCGACTACGCATGTTTCTCCGCACTGCTGCACGTTTCCAAAACAATTCAACTTATTAAATCCCTTATTTAACTTCACCGCCGTCTCTGTCTCTCTGTCTTGGGCGGGCGGAAAAACAAAAGTAAAAGAATGGCCCACTTCCCGTGAAGCCATGAGCTGAAATTTGGCACACGAACCCGTGTCATCTAACAATACATCGAATCAAAATTTCAGATCGATCAAACGTACCATAATTAAATTAATGCATTTTTAGTTTATCTCTATACGATGTATGTAATTCAATTTCACAGTTTGTTATTGTTTTTCTTTTCACGTGACAGTTCAGTTCGCGCGTTGACGCGATGTACCGGGGTACTTTTAATTACATTTTACGTGTCACGATGAGCTCGGTCCAGTGATCGGTGACCAGACCTTTCCCCTCTCCCACCCCCACCCCACCGGGTTATAAAGCATAGGGGAGTTAAGACAGATTCATTCTGCAAATATTTGTCGCGTTCGAACATAATCAATACTTTTAGTTATGTCTCATATATAAGGGATTTATAGTCAAAAGCTTTGTTTTTACGGGTTTGTTTTATTTTAAATCCCTTATATTAACTTCGCGGCCGTCTCTGTCTGTCTGTCGTCATCTCATGGGCGGGCGGGCGGAAAAACGAAAGTCGAAAATGACCCACTTCCAGTGATCCGATCGAGCTGAAATTTGGTACTCGGACCCGTCTCACCTAACAATGCATCGTATCAACATTTCAGATCGATCGAACGTACCGTAATTAAATTAATACATTTGTAGTTTATCCTTATACCACGTATGTAATTCAAATTCACGGTTTGCTATTGTTTTTTTTCCACGTGAAAGTTTGAGTTGACGCGTTGAGGCGACCCATCGAAGTACCGCGTGCTTTTGTTTACATTTTATGTGTCATGCTGAGCTCGGTCAAGCGAATCGGTGACTAGACTTTTCCCCCTCTCCCACAGGGTTATGAAGCAAAGTTGAGTTACGACAGATTCAGTCTGTAAATATTTGTAAATACTTTTAGTTATGTCTCATATATAAGGGATTTATAGTCAAAAACATTTGTTTTTACAGGTTTGTTTTATTAAATCCCTTATATTAACTTCACCGCCGTCTCTGTCTTGAGCTCGGCAGGCGGAAAAACAAAAGTCGAAAATGACCCACTTCCAGTGATCCGATCAAGCTGAAATTTGGCACACGGACCCGTCTCACCTAACAATGCATCGTATCAAAATTTCAGATCGATCGAACGTACCGTAATTAAATTAATGCATTTTTAGTTTATCCTTATATGAGGTATGTAATTTAAATTCACTGTTTGTTATTGTTTTTTTTCTCCCACTTCCACGTGAGTTTGAGTTGACGCCGACCGTCGTGTTGACGCCGACCGTCGTGCCGACACCCCCTCACATCCCACTCCCATTTATTAAAGACAAGGGACATCACTCGGTGTCAGTCTGTAAATGTTTGAAAATAATCAATACTGTTAGTTATGTCTCATATATAAGGGATTTATAGTCAAAAACTTTGTTTTTACGGGTTTGTTTTATTAAATCCCTTATATTAACTTCGCGGCTGTCTCTCTCTGTCTTGGGCTCGGCGGGCGGAAAAACAGAAGTCAAAAATGACCCACTTCCCATGATCCATCGAACTGAAATTTGGCACACGGACCCGTCTAACCTAACAATGCATCGTATCAAAATTTCAGATCGATCGAACGTACCGTAATTAAATTAATGCATTTTTAGTTTATCCTTATATGAGGTATGTAATTTAAATTCACGGTTTGTTATTGTTTTTTTGCCACGTGAAATTTTGAGCTGACGCATTGAGGCGACCCAACGAAGCGACGGGCGCTTTTGTTTACATTTTACGTGTCACTCTGAGCTCGGTCAAGCGAATCGGTGACCAGACTTTTCCCCTCTCCCCCCCACCCACCCCTCCCCCCACCCACCCCTCCCCCCACCCACCCCTCCCCCCCACTAGGGTTATGATGCAAAGTTGAGTTAAGACAGATTCAGTCTGTAAATGTTTGAAAATAATCAATACTGTTAGTTATGTCTCATATATAAGGGATTTATAGTCAAAAACTTTGTTTTTACGGGTTTGTTTTATTAAATCCCTTATATTAACTTCACCGCCGTCTCTGTCTTGGTCGGGCACGCGGAAAAACAAAAGTAAAAAATGACCAACTTCACGTGAAGCCATCGAGCTGAAATTTGGCAACCGGACCCGTGTCACCTAACAATGCATCGTATTAAAATTTCAGATCGATCGAACGTACCGTAATTAAATTAATGCATTTTTAGTTTATCTATATAAACTATATGTAGCGGTTGCTATTGTTTACATTTTACGGGTCACTTGACTTCACGCCAGCCCCCGGTGAACACCAGTGTTTTAACCAGGTAAACCACCTGGAGTTGAGTTAAGGCGTTGACGCCACCCGTTCATGTCCACACCCCTCCCCTTCCCCCAGTTTTAAGGCCAGTGGAGATAATTTCGTTTTCAGTCTGTAAATGTTTGTCGCGTTTGCACATAATCAATACTTTTAGTTATGTCTCATATATAAGGGATTTATAGTAAAAAAAAACGTTGTTTTTACGGGGTTGTTTTATTATGACCCTTTTAACTTCATTTGACACGTTTAACAGGTGAAGGACATGCACCATGTGTGTTCAAAATCCGAATCGCGGGTCAAAAACGGTCTCATCTTAAAAAATAAGTGACTCGTGGAGGTTTTCTGTAACCACGACGACATATATTTATAAGAAAAGCCAAAATTGGCAAATGTTTTGAATACGTCAAATGATGGCAAAAGTCAATGAAGTTTTATTTTGTACCTATGCAAGTTTTGGATACAAAAAGCCGATCAAAAAATGTGCTGTTATGAGTAAAAAAAAATAATGACAACACAATGACAAAAAATTATGTCATAATACTGATTATTTTTTCCAAATTGTAAAAGGAAAAGTTAGTGGCGTCAGTGTACTTAAAATAAAAATATTTAAAAAAATTCATCTCAATTTTTAAGCCAACATTTTCGGCTCTAGTTATATTTCACGACATTTTAATAGAACTAAATACTTTAATTCCATAATTTTGCTATTATTATCCAATTTTATTATTTCAAATGTTAAAATAAGTCAATCGATAGTATTGTTCTGTCCTTTCTCGCCTTTAACAACAAAAAATTAAATATCACTCTTAGAAAAATACATACACAAAAAAGCAAGTGATTTAAAACCATGTACCCAGATTCAAAGTTTTTCACTTTTATTATCTAGTCCGGTCTGCGAATATTTTTACTTTATGGAATATGGCCCTATTCGCAAAAAAATTGGACACCCCTGACGTACGCATTTAAACTTGGGGAGATTGAAAATAGTTTCTTTTAGGGCATACTGAGAATTTCTTCTCTAGATTTTTGGTAAAATCCTTTAGAAACTACATATAATTTTTGACAAACAATATAGTTATTTCTAAAAATTAATATAAGCAATTAAGATGCCTTTCAAAACAATGACAAACTTTGGTTTTTAAATTTGAAATCTTTGCAAGAGTGATAGCCTTGCGATAGTAGCTATGTAACAAATAAAGTTATTACTCGTATTGTGACCTCTCCATGTACTCTTGCAACGAGTCTTACATACCAAATTTAGCATCTTGCTCTATTTATCAAGGTCATGCAAACATATCTTACCCATGTGTTCATGGCCGTAAAATTTATTAACATGATAACAAGTGACACGTCAGATTTTAAGGTTATGTCAAATTAAAAGGTGTTTCAGTTACACGTACACTAATTTCATTTTTCTTACACGTTAAACATCCATTAAATGTTGTTGTTTTTTTTGAAAAGTTAAACTACGACCATTATCTCAAGCGTATCAAATAAATTTCTTCGACTGTGCAGCGTTCTCCTCTTTCGTTTATTGACAACGTATAATTATTGTGTATCCGTTTGGTGTGAAAATAAGGAGAAAATGTTGAGTTTCTGGGTAATTTCTAAATATGATGCTAGGTAAAGCCTTAAATAAATGTGTGTGGCTTTGCGTGTTGTTCTTTTCCAATTGTATTAGTTAAATATTAACGCTTAAATTTATTGTTTTCATTACACAATTTGTTTGTGTACTTTGTTTTTCATTTTCCAAACATGTTTATAAAAGTATTCTAGATTCTTTAAATTAATTTTTTTTTATTCCGAAAATTTAGTTTGATTTGATAATTTGGCATGATTTTATGTTAATCACATTTTAAACTTCGATGTTAAAGTTATATGTATTTAATTGACAGCTTATTCAGCAACGATACACATCGAATATTTCATACTCACTATGGGAAATGGGAACTGTACAATTTTTATGTAATTTTGACTTTAAGGGTCACAAATAGGTTCAAAAGATTTTGTTTTTAAAAAACCTTTTTTGTGAAATAAGAAAAATGGGTCACGGACTTTAATTTTGATATCATTAATTGTTTTTAACTTTATTCAAAGCTAATTTTTTGATGGGCAGTTAACTCAAGTATACCACCAACTAATTTACTTTATTGCATGTTGTATTCACCTTCTTTTCCATTGAAAAAATATTTGATTCAGTAAATTTTCTATAGAATTCTAAAGATTTTAGTAAAATTAGAACTATTATTGCTGAAGTTTACTCATTTTTAAATCCCTTATATTAACTTCGCGGCTGTCTCTCTCTGTCTTGGGCTCGGCGGGCGGAAAAACAGAAGTCAAAAATGACCCACCTCCCATGATCCAATCGAACTGAAATTTGGCACACGGACCCGTCTAACCTAACAATGCATCGTATCAAAATTTCAGATCGATCGAACGTACCGTAATTAAATTAATGCATTTTTAGTTTATCCTTATATGAGGTATGTAATTTAAATTCACGGTTTTTTTTTGTTGTTTTTTTCCTTCCAATTCCACGTGAGTTTGAGTTGACGCCGACCGTCGAGCCGACACCCCCTCACGTCCCACCCCCATTTATTAAAGACAAGGGACATCACTCGGTGTCAGTCTGTCAATGTTTTTTCCCCTCTCCCCCTCCCACCCACCCCTCCTCCCCTCCCAACTACACCTCCCCCCCCAGGGTTATGAAGCAAACTTGAGTTAAGACAGATTCAGTCTGTAAATGTTTGAAAATAATCAATACTGTTAGTTATGTCTCATATATAAGGGATTTATAGTCAAAAACTTTGTTTTTACGGGTTTGTTTTATTAAATCCCTTATATTAACTTCACCTGCGTCTCTGTCTGTCTTGGGCGGGCGGAAAATTAGAAGTAAAAAATGACCCACTTTTCGTAATCCGATCGAGCTGAAATTTGGCACACTGACCCGTCTGACCTAACAATGCATCGTATCAAAATTTCAGATCGATCTCACGTACCGTAATTAAATAAATGTATTTTTAGTTTATCCTTATATGAGGTATGTAATTAAAATTCACGGTTTGTTTTTTTTTCCCACGTGAAATTTTGAGCTGACGCATTGAGGCGACCCAACGAAGCGACGGGGCGCTTTTGTTTACATTTTACGTGTCACTCTGAGCTCGGTCAAGCGAATCAGTGACCAGACTTTTCCCCTCTCCCCCTCCCACCCACCCCCCCTAGGGTTATGAAGCAAACTTGAGTTAAGACAGATTCAGTCGTCTGTAAATGTTTGAAAATAATCAATACTGTTAGTTATGTCTCATATATAAGGGATTTATAGTCAAAAACTTTGTTTTTACGGGATTGTTTTTTTTTCTGGTAGTTTATTGATACTAAGGAGGTGTCAATCTTCATTAACATTATTAACTCTTTGATACCATGCATTTTATATTTTAGGTGAGTTTTTTGTTTTTCCATTGTCACAAAAACATTAAATTAATTTACAATTTACCCCCCCCCCAGCTATCTGGCCCCCTCCCCCAAGGGGACGTAACAGCTGGGAACCCCCCCTCCCCGGAGCGGTCACTTCTGAAGCGGCCACCTAGGAATCCAGGACAGAAAGTCGAAAATGCCTCCCACTAAGTTTGACCTCACAAGGAGGGGTGGAATTTCCCTACTACGACCCACTACCACTTTGGTAGTAATTTTGTATTTAGGATAATATATGTTTTAGACATTTTTTCATCTTTTGTCTCATTTGCTAACTGTGTCTTTCTTACATAAATGTTTAACTCCACAGCATCTCAGAAGGAAAACACTTTTGTTTGATGATTGTAAAATATATGGAACAAATTAAGTCAGAGCAGAGGCGTCACTAGGGTTGGTGTCACCCGGGGTGGCCTGCCCCCCCCCCGCCCCCTAGTGACGCCACTGAGTCAGAGCATGATTCTCAAAACAAAAAGAACTAGATGAATAACAAAAATGAAAAACTAAATGTAGTATGTCTTTCAACTCGAAGAAGACTTAAGTCTTAAGAATTTTTTTAAAGAACAAAAATTCAAACTATTTCATTCATGGAAAACAGCTAATCCGAACTAAAAACCCACATTACTAAGGTGTAAAATTAATGAAAAATTATCATAGAATCTATTAGGTAATAAAAATGATTTTAAAAATCCAAGAAAACCTTACGCTTTTTAAAATGAGTTTTTTTACAAGTATATTTAGAACATAAAACGAAAACAATGCATTGTTCTGGTCAGACCTACACTAGAATATACATCTGCTGTTGAGCCGCATCCACCGAATAATATTTGATAATTTTGAAAATTTTTATTATCTGAAAACATCGTTTGTGAATAGTAACTCTTGACACGATTAACAGCATTAGTTCAATCAAGAAAACTGGAACATAAATGGAAGTACAAACAGCAAAGAAGTAATGTAAATATGGCATTAAATTCTTTATTGTAAATACCACTCATCAAAAAATCAACAACTATACTCGAATAGACATAAGTATTTAAAAATAAAATTGTTTAATATGCAAGGACACAAAGCAAACTAATCCTCTTTCTTGCTGTCTGGTTGCCTTTACTTAAAACCATTTTAGGCACCATTCCAGAAATCATTAAAAAGAATCAAATTTCAATTTCGGCAACGACCAGAAAATACAACACAGTGAAAAAAATTCAACTATCTTCAAGTCGTGCACATTCAGTCATAAACAGTCCTCTTTTGGGAACATTCATCTGCCATTTTAATACACTTAAAGTTATTATCAGTGCTTATCTCGCATGAGTACGTTTTTATTTGTTTTAGATTCTGTATCGATATTTTGCCTTCAGAAAAAGATGTGTTCTACAGCAGTAACGATTAGATTTCATTGTTCGTGTAAATGATTTATATTGATTGTAAACAGAAATCTCTGTGAGACTTTATTCTGACAGCTCTTTGTGATTTTTACCACCTGTCTTTAACTTAACAATAACAAGATTTGTTTAGAGGGAATAATTTAAATTAAATGTATGTTTATACTCAATCGCTCTTGTTATGAATCTTATGAACACTTAGGTAATCAATATTGGAATGGGAGAAAATAGATAATATCATAAAAGACATAGTTAATAATTTTGCATGCAATTTGCGGATGAATTATGTTTATACACACACTTTGCTAACAAACCAAAATACGACTATGGCGAATAACATTTTCTAATAAAACAATTACTTTTTCTATCCGTTATTAAAATCAATCCAATTTAAAACTCGGCTGTCAATTTTTGGATCAATTTGTTGGGTAAAATTGACAAACTGAAAAATCGACGATCTACATGAGAGGGCTTAAAATTTTCTTAGCTAAAAGCCTATTAAGAGATATACAGCCATTAAACTATAAAATAGGATGACTATATTGTTACTTTTGCGTCACTTTGATTGTTTGCACGCCACAAGACGCCTTAGAAGAAAAAGAGTGATATCCTCGCTGAGGTAGCTACTCAAAGTCCAAAGATTAATTTTGAAAATAGTTATTCCTGCAGCATCATCATCAGGTCAACAAAAGAGTTATTAGGTTTCAATTAATTTATCAATTTTGATTTTTTTTTCTTTTCGGTTTTAAATGGATAACGTTACTACCAAAAACAGTTTTCTGGAAAGTAACATCTACAACAAAATAGTAAGTAACATGTCACATCCAATCGTTGCTGAGAACTTGCTACAAACTTTAGTAACTGATGATCAGTTTGCTGTCATTGAGGGCCTCTACACTGCTGTCGGTACGATGATTTCCATATTTGGACTAGTGACCAACGCAATGACGATAAAAACTTTTGTGGCAATGGGAGCAGACGACGGTATGACGGTGTCCTTCTTGTGTCTGTCGTCTGCCGAGTTTGTATGCTTCTTGGCGTTGTTGGGGCAGGAATTATCGATGACGATTTGGGTGATTGAGATGTTAAGTGGTTATAGAATTGTGTTTTCCATTCAACCCTTGGCTATCAACAACTTCTTCGGCAACATTCGAAATTGTCTTTTCCTTATTCCTGTCCTTATGACCGTCTACATTTCAGTGGCTAAATGTATGTGCGTTGTCAAACCTCTACATTTTAAGAACATGTTCCCAGTGAGAAGGACTTTGTGGATTATGACAGGGTTTTGTGTTTTCGCAATCCTTAGCTATATGCCTGTCTTGGCCCCCATTGGCGTGTCCGAGCAGTACGACAAGAATGTAAACAAAACTAGACCAATGCTGTATTTACCCCCATACTTGTACGTCATTATAAAGGTTGTATGGACTACACGAGATTCGGTCTCCTGTTTTGCGTCTGAGGTTATCATAGTTGTGTGCATCTACCTCATGTCTGACGGCTTGATTCGTGCTACAAAATTCAGAGAGTCATCAACATCCAGAGATGATTCAGTCGGCTTTCGAGGTCATCATACAACGGCAGGTAAAGGCGTTAAGGGGAACACTGGCCATCTCGGGGTCAACGAACTACAGGTGATCAAACAGGTGGTTCTCATCTCAGTTTTGTACATCGTCGGAAATACGCCGAAGATTGTCGTTCTCTCGGCGGTATCGGTTGTGCCAGATTTGAGTATTGGTAAACGGAATGAAAATCTGGCCATTATTCTGGCTAACACAAGGGAGATGATTGAAATGTTCATGTCTGCTGTAAACATATTTATTTATTACGCATATAATTCTAAATTTCGGAGATTTTGTAAATTTTGATTGGAAAATAGTTGTCTCCATTTGTCAAAAACATTTTATGCAGGATGAAAAAATTATTTGAATCATTATGTTTAACTACCAGAAAACTTTTTATGTGGATTTCGTCTTCTCATGTTTCTAGTTGTATTTGTCATAACTTGTTGCCGCCTATATGTTTTGACATTTGACCCACGACACTTTCCATGTGTGTTAGTAGGCGTTATCAAATTTTAATAATAACATAATTATGTTAATATGATTCCTTGAAACACTTAATGTTAATAAAATGAACTTTAATACTGGAATACTTCATCAATCACATCTGTCGCTCTGCCTACACTGCCATTCGTCAGATCAGCTCAATCCGTCATTACTTAACAGTTAGTGCCACAAAAACACTAGTCTGTGCTCTTGTACTGGCTCGTATGGATTACTGCAATTCTCTTCTGTCAGGTGTGCCAAAACAATGCATTGAAAAACTACAGAAAGTTCAAAATTCAGCTGCCAGACTGGTGCTCAAGGCAAAAAAACATGACCATGTTACTCCACTTCTTCGCTCACTTCATTGGCTGCCTATACAAGCCCGTATTGATTACAAACTGGCCGTTCTCTGTCACAATTTCTTTTCGGACTCATGCCCATCGTATCTTACTGAACTTTTGTCGGTCTACTCACCCACTCGCAAGCTAAGATCTTCTGCAGACACACGCGTTCTCTCTGTTCCTACGACACGCACCAAAACGTTTGGTGAAAGGTCGTTCTCTTTTTGTGCAGCCAAACAATGGAATTCTCTACCATTACACATACGTAGTATTCAAACAACCAAGTCCTTCAAGACTGCACTTAAGACACATCTTTTCAAAATTTATTTTTAAAATTGATGAAACAACATTACTGGTAAATGATTAACGTAGCTTATGTATAATGTATTGTAATTTTGTGTGTTTGTTGTGATATGAATGTTAATTTAATACTTATAAGTATGTTATTTCTTTCATGTAAAGTGCTGTGAGCCCAGTTCCTTACTGGGATATAGCGCTATATAAATAATCAATTTATTATTATTATTATATCCAAAGATTACACAAATCTTTATGTACAAGATTAAACAGTATTCACCTGGTGGAGACATGTATTAACACAGCCATCTTTTCTCTCTCTCTCTTTTCTCACTTATTCTCGAACCTTCTACCACGCCTCACTCACGTGACACTTGTCTCTGTCCTCAATCTCGTGATTCTCACGTGACACTCAACCCTATCCTTCAAATTTTTTTAAAACTTAAAACCTTGTTTTTCTAAAAAGAATGAAACTGAAATTTTAACACACCTGTAATTTTGTGCGATTAAAATATATTTTAACAGTCATAATACATAAAATTATATAATAATACATTATCTAGTAGAATTCAAACATTGCTTCTTTTCAGTTGTTTGGCAGATACAGTGTCTGCTTCCCTTGTTTGTGAATTCTCAAAATATCTGTATTTATTATCATTCTACTTAGTATGTCTGCAACAACATTGTCATTTCCTTTAACAAGTTTAATGTCAAATTTGTAGTATGCTAATAACATAGCCCATCGATTAATTTTTGCATTGCTTATTTTCTTTTTGTTGAATGCCACAAGTGGTTTGTGGTTTGTTAGTCGAGTGAATGTTCTAACTAGTAGGTATTTTTTTGGAGTTTTTGTACAGCCCATAATATGGCCAAACATTCTCTCTCAGATTCTGTATTGGATGGAGAATACCATCATGTTCTTGGATGATGCAGCAGTAGAAACTATGAAAGGTTTGTCCCACTGGGGTGTAACTAGGATATGTTTCTTCCTGAATGCTTTCTTAATGTTTTCTAATGCGTTGAAGCAATCTCCTGAAAACAGAAGTTTTTGAACATTTGTGTGTTTTGTAATTTCTGTAAGTGGGTGAACAATTTCTGCATAGTTTGCAATGAAATGTCTGTAAAAGTTACATAGTCCCAGCAGGGCTTGAACTTGTTTCTTTGATTTTGGGACTGACAGGATAAACATTCTCTGTAGTAGGAGTGACTTTACCTCCTACTATTCTGTATCCCAGAAAATCAATATATTTTTTTCCAATGTTTATTTTTTTAGGTGAGATTGTAACATTATGTTTCTTGAGTCTATCCAGTACAGCTTCAAGTGTATGGATATGTGTTTCCCAATCTTTAGTGTGGATACATATGTCGTCTACGTAATGTACCACATTTGGAATGCCTTGTAACATCACTTTCATAAATCTGCTAAAAGTGGCTGTACTGTTGACTAATCCAAATGGCATCACTAACCATTCATATACTTCATCCATAGCTACAAATGCAGTATATTTGACAGAAGCAGAATCCATGTTTATATGCAAAAAACCTCTGATCAAGTCAAATGTAGTAAATATTTTGGAATTACCAATTCTGTCTACAATGTCTCTAGGTTCTCCAATACGTTCATGGTCAAATTTTGTTATATTATTCAATTGTCTGTAATCACAGCATAGTCGAATCTTTCCATTCTTCTTTTTGACTATGACAGTTGGTGAGGTATAGTTAGCTTCAACTGCTTTTCTTATTTTATTCTCTTTGAGAAGATAGTAAATTTCTTGTTTTACGGTGTCTCTATATGCCATGGGAATAGACTATACTTTAGTCTTGAAATGTTCATGTTCTAATAGTTGTATGTTATAAGTCACAGTTTTTGTGTTTCCTGTTTCTTTTGTGATGACACCTTTGCATTTTTGAAAAATTTTCATCACTCTATCTTTCATTATATCTGGTATGTCTGATACTATGTTTTCTATGGTGGGGCTTTTCTTTTTCATTGCACCCATATCATTTTCATCATTCTCATTGATGATGGTATTTACTGTTTGGATTTCTTCTTTATTTTCACCATATGCTCTTAGTTTATCAATGGGCAGTTTTTTCACATGTCCTTTTATATTGACACTATATTTGACAACACTAAGTTTTTCTCAAATCTTGTAGGGGCCTTCCAATGTGTTTTCTTTGTTTGCGTTTGTTAACAATACTAATACTTGCTGTTCTAGCTCAAATGTTCTTAATTGTCTGTTTTTATTTTTGATTTATCTGTGTCTTGTACTTGCTTAATTAGTCTGTGTTTTGCTATTTGAATACTGGAG
Organism: Ampullaceana balthica; assembly: GCA_944989445.1. Classification (NCBI taxonomy): domain Eukaryota; kingdom Metazoa; phylum Mollusca; class Gastropoda; family Lymnaeidae; genus Ampullaceana; species Ampullaceana balthica. The sequence goes on from CALYLW010000932.1 coordinate 191,342, forward strand.
AGTGTAGAGTATTTTATCTCTAGTTTCTGACATTAAATGATATCTGTCCTGTATGGCATCTTGTTTGCTTATGAGTCTTTCTTGGAAATTTTTCAAAGGACTTGCAGGGTTTCGACCAAACAGTAACTCAAAAGGACTAAAACCTGTGTTTTCATGCTTGCTGCTGTTGTATGCAAATAGTACTAAAGGTAAACATTCGTGCCATTTGTCTTCATAGTCTGCTGTTAATTTTTGATAGCATATTCTTTATTGTTTTGTTTAGTCTTTCAATCACACCATTTTATTTTGGATGAGCAACAAAGCCCGTCCAAGGACGTTCCGCCACCGTTCGGTAGCATGTTGTAACTCCCCTCCAACAGCCGTCTCGACCGGCATTACACGTGCATCGTGTCAAATACTATTCATTATAATTAAAATAAATAACTCGTAAAAACAGAGCTTTTTGCTATAAATCCCAACGCGCATAACTCAAAATAAAGTCTTGGAAGAAGTACTGCACCAACAAAAACTCGTTTTGAACGTCCACGTAAATGGCGTAAACGTGTTCAATATGATTGGCTGTAGGAGTCATATGTGTGTGAGGGACCAATCGCTATAGAGTATAGATGACCGGACAGAACATACAGAAAGGACAGAAACTTGTCTTTTATAATATAGGATGGTAAATTGTGCTGTGCACCTGCGAAATATCTAGCATTTTCATAAAAGCTTTTCTCATCTGCACTTTGAACTGGCTGCCATTGTCTGAAAGAATGGTTTGGCGAAAACCATATCTCCTGAAAACATTGAGTAACTCAGTGCATATACTTTCTTCACCTATTCGTTTCTGGTAGCTGGTGCCTATGTCCACTATGGTAAGAGCATACATATTTTTTCTTTGACATCTTTTTTTAATGTTCCTATTAGGTCTATGGCAATTTTCTCAAGTAAGAAGTTCGCCTTGTCAGACGATTTTATTGGCACTGTGTGCTTGCCATCTTTGGGATTGTGTCACAAACACACCGTTCATTTGTTGGTGTATTCTTTTATATGCTGAGTCATATTAGGCCAGTAAAAGTTTTCTGCTATGGTAGCAATTGTTTTCTAGGCTCCCATGTGTCCCCCTAAAGGACTTTCATGTGTCATTTTAATAACGTTTTCTTGCAATTTTCCGTGAATAACCACTCTTTTACATGTGTCTGCTTGTGCAATGTTTATCAATATGCCTCTGTCTAGCTTGTAATTTTTGTTGTGGCCTGTTTGATTGTTTTTGATTAGCTAATTTTGACAAAATACTTAATCTGACAATTGCAATATAACATTTTTAATCAGCCATCGAGTTCATTCTCATAATACATCTAAATTATATCTCACATATTAAGAGGACAAGTATATTTCAAATCCCGTAATTTATTTTAAAAACAATGTACTTATTACCTGCTTAAAATTATTATCTATGTCTTTGTTCCTCCAGTCATGAGGGCATACATTGTTTATGCTTCAACGCTTTCAATAGCATCTCTGAGCATGACTCCAGAAATGCTAAAGGAGACTAATTTACTATATTAATAATGTGAACAATAAATGCCGATAGTAGCATGTGAGATGGGATGAATATAGCCGGACAAAAATTATGTCTTGTTTATAAAGAAACAATGATTAGGCCAATACACTTTAAAAAATAAAAATTAAAGCTTTTTTATAAATCCCTTACTGTCTTTCTATCACTATATTCAGTGCTGTATTAAATGCAAACCACATTGGTGCCATGTCTTTAACCTCTACGACTTTCAGGAAGCTCGCACAAACATTAATGATATTGTATCGTGTAATTGTGATTTTTTTAGAAATAGTTTTTCTTCAAGCCCAGTAAAGTCTCCTTTTCAGACCATGCTGGCCAATGGTGCAAGTGAGTGAAGCAGCGATCACATTTTTTATAGCAACGGCATACGGGGAATTGTGTGGCTAGCTTAATGCCCAGCCACCTTTACTTTTCCCAACATATGTCAGACCCAATTTCAGAAAAAATCTAAAGTAGAATTTCATGCTCACATTCATTTTTTAACTCATATATAATTTTTCTTATTACTTTAACATCAATAAAAACGTCAAGATCAAGAGTTATAATCTTTCTAATACATAAAAACTGAACTTCTTTCACATAATATATATAATAATAATAATAATAAAAATAATACAAAAAATAATAATAATAATTTGATAATTTGTATAGCGCAGTGCCCAAGCAAGCAAAAAATTTTTAATAAAATTTGTAACACACATACTTATCAATTCAATCAATTTAAACAACCTAACTACAAAATATAACGACATTACTTGCGTGTAATCTGCGTTAATCTTTTTGTTTTTAAAATTTGAATGCAACTGAAAAGTTATAGAAATGGAGCAAGGGAGTTCAACACACAAATACTTTATCAATAGCCTTCCATTTTCAGCCATTATACCCTCTTATAATGTATTCATTTTAGGGCTGGTAACGATTAATTTTAATTAAATCGTTAACTTTTGAAAAAGTAACGATTAATTTCATGAATTAATCGTTAATTTCGATAAAAGCAAAAAGTTAAAATGTATGACGTACATTAAACTGAACATCTCAAGGAAAGTAACAACTGTAAGTGATGTACGTTTTTTTTGTTGCATTATTGAATTATTTATATAGCAACAATATATGCCTATACAAGCCCGTATTGATTACAAACTGGCCGTTCTCTGTCACAACTTCTTTTTGGACTCATGCCCATCGTATCTTACTGGACTTTTGTCGGTCTACTCACCCACTCGCCAGCTACGATCTTCTGCAGACACACGCGTTCTCTCTGTTCCTACGACACGCACCAAAACATTTGGTGAAAGGTCGTTCTCTTTTTGTGCAGCCAAACAATGACATTCTCTACCATTACACATACGTAGTATTCAAACAACCAAGTCCTTCAAGACTGCACTTAAGACACATCTTTTCAAAATGTATTTTCAAAATTAATGAAAATTATTAACGTAGCTGATGTATAATGTACTGTAATTTTTATGTTTGTTATGATATGAAAGATAATTTAATACTTATAGGTATGTTATTTCTAACTGGTAAAGCGATGTGAGCCCAGTTCCTTACTGGGATACAGCGCTATATAAATAAACAATTAATATTTGTAATATTGTAATTGTAGTATTGTACAATTGTAATATTTCCTTATTTTTTTATTTTATAACTTTTAATCGTATTCATATAAAACTAAAAATTTAAATTTTATATATTTTATATTAAAGTTAAACATAATTTATACCTTTACAATATATAATACAGAATTAATGCCAGTTTCAATTTTGAAAAGCCTTTTATCGATAGACAATGGAAACTGTGAGAGACGTGTTGTTGTGTTTACAATGTATGAGCATGCAAGGACTTGACCAAGTATGAAACACGTGGTTTGTGATGTGAACGGTAAGCGTGCTCCGTCGTGGACTGGGAGAATAGCTGACCGGAGATAGACGTTTCAAGAGGCAACCGAGGTTGTTGATTGAACAGTTGATTGTGCAGTTGATTGTGCAGCTGATTGTGCAGTTGATTGTGCAGTTGATTGTACAGTTGATTGTACAGTTGATTGTACAGTTGATTGTACAGTTGATTGCAGGGGTTGTACAGTTGATTGCAGTGGATTGTATAGAGTGATTAAAGACAGTTGTTAACCAGAACACAGTGTGTTTAAGTCTTGTTACTTGATTGCAAATTACATGGTGTCAGAAGTGACAAAAAAGCATTTGTCATCTGCACCACCAAGGCTTCATAGAATGTTTCTGAGAATAATGAAATATGATATCATTCTTGAGTACAAGCCTGTTAAAGAAATGTTTATTCCGGACACTCTTTCACGAGCATCCCTACCAAGGCAATATCCATCGAGTGATGTCTGGGACGCTCAGGTTAATCTAATTGTCAACAGTCTACCTATTTCGGATGAAAAAATGAAAGAATTTCAAAAAGCCACATCAGAAGATGTTGTTCTAAGACTTTTGAAACTAAAAGTTTTATCAGGATGGGCTGATAAAAGAACAGAGATTCCCAGTGAAATTAGAATGTTTGCTGGATTTAAAGAGGAACTAAGTGAAAGTAATGGCATAATTTTCAAGGGAGAGCGAATTTTAGTTCCAAAAATACTGCAGAAAGAAATACTAAAGAGACGTCATCAAGGACATTTAGGACGAGATAAGTGTTTAGCTACAGCAAGGGAGGTGATATTCTGGCCGGGAATGTCCTCACAGATCAAAGACATGGTGTCTAGGTGTGCAGTATGCAATGAGTTTCAGATGTCACAGCAAAAAGAACTCATGATACCTCATGACATTCCAATGCTTCCTTGGGAAAAATTGGAGCTGACATTCTTCATCATGATGGAAAAATTATTTACTTCTAGTGAACTACTATAGTAGATTTATTGAGTTCAATCTCATTCCATTTCTCAAGTCCTCAGATATAATTAGCTACATGAAGTCACAATTTGCTAGGCATGGGATCCCACGACAAGTGATAAGTGACAACGGGCCCCAGTTTTACTGTCAAGATTTTGAGAAATTTTCAAAACAGTGGGGATTCAGTCACACAACGTCAAGTCCATTTATACCCAACGTCTAATGGCATGGTTGAGAGGGCAATTCAAACAATAAAGACACTTTTAAAGAAAGCTAAAGATACTTGTCAAGACAGACCCATACATAGCACTGCTGAAACTACGAAATGCTCCGTGTGCAGACGGACCGTCACCTGCACGGCTGCTGATGGGGAGACGACTCAGGGCAAATCTACCTGCTACGAATGCTTATCTGAAGCCTAAACCTGCTGATCCATAGGAAACCAAGAAAATGTGGGTCAGAAGAAAAGAAGACCAGGAGAAATATTACAACAAATCAGCCAGAATATACATACGTACACACTTGCAGCCTGGAAGCAGAGTGTATATGCAGAAAAAACATAAAGGCTGGTGGTAGCCAGCAGTCATCGTGTCAGCAGCAACAACGCCAAGGACAATCATCGTTAAGACTAACGATGGTGTGACATACCGACGAAACAACAACATGCTGAGTAGGCATTTCGTGAAAGGAGAGGTGTGGCAGATATTTTTGAGTATGACACACCAGAAATAGAGCAGGAAGAACACGCTCCCAGCGTTAGTAGAAATCGGTCATCATCGACTCAGCAAGCGAAGTCAGCAACAACAACAAGATACGGAGACAGGTGAAGCCACCAAAGAGATACCCAGATAAAGAACATGAAAGTGCACTGTGCTTTGAAAGACATTTGAAGATTCAGTGTTAGAATTCATGTACTGAATTGATCGATGTTTTTAATTTGTATTATTTTCTGATTGATAATCTGGGTCATTCATTTGTTTTTGTTAGAAGGGACATGTGAGAGACGTGTTGTTGTGTTTACAATGTATGAGCATGCAAGGACTTGACCAAGTATGAAACACGTGGTTTGTGATGTGAACGGTAAGCGTGCTCCGTCGTGGACTGGGAGAATAGCTGGCCGGAGATAGACGTTTCAAGAGGCAAGCGAGGTTGTTGATTGAACAGTTGATTGTGCAGTTGATTGTACAGTTGATTGTACAGTTGATTGTACAGTTGATTGTACAGTTGATTGTAGGGGGTTTTATAGTTGATTGCAATGGGTTTTAAAGTTGATTGTACAGTTGATTGTACAGTTAATTGAACAGTTGATTGTACAGTTGATTGTACAGTTGATTGTGCAGTTGATTGTACAGTTGATTGTACAGTTGATTTTACAGTTGATTGTATAGTTGATTGTACAGTTGATTGTACAGTTGATTGTAGGGGGTTTTATCAGTTGATTGTACAGTTGATTGTACAGTTGATTGTACAGGGGTTGTACAGTTGATTGCATGGGTTTTACAGTTGATTGTACAGTTGATTGTGCAGTTGATTTGTACAGTTGATTGTACAGTTGATTGTACAGTTGATTGTACAGTTGATTGTACAGTTGATTGTACAGTTGATTGTACAGTTGATTGTACAGTTTGTTGTACAGTTGATTGTACGGGGTTGTACAGTTTGATTTGTACAGTTGATTGTACAGTTGATTGTACAGTTGATTTTGCAGTTGATTGTACAGTTGATTGTGCAGTTGATTGTGCAGGTGATTAAGCAGTTGATTGTACAGTTGATTGTGCAGTTGATTGTACAGTTGATTTTGCAGTTGATTGTGCAGTTGATTGTGCAGTTGATTGTGCAGTTGATTAAGCAGTTGATTGTGCAGTTGATTGTGCAGTTGATTTTACAGTTGATTGTACAGTTGATTGTACAGTTGATTGTACAGTTGATTGTACAGTTGATTGTACAGTTGATTGTACAGTTGATTGTAGGGGGTTTTACAGTTGATTGCAATGGGTTTTACAGTTGATTGTACAGTTGATTGTACAGTTGATTGTACAGTTGATTGTACAGTTGATTGTACAGTTGATTGTACAGTTGATTGTACAGTTGATTGTACAGTTGATTGTACAGTTGATTGTACAGTTGATTGTACAGTTGATTACAGAGTGTTGCATAGTTGATTGCAGTGGATTGTATAGAGTGATTAAAGACAGTTGTTAACCAGAACACAGTGTGTTTAAGTCTTGTTACTTGACTGCAAGTTCTATTACAAAAACTAATATATTGAAATTAAATTTATTTTATTAATTCCACGTCTACATAAATTAATAAATTAACTTAACACGCGGGAGAATTATGTACGTTAAAAATATATATAAATTAGTATTAATTTCTTAATTATTTTAAAATAAATTGAAAAAAAATTAGATATATTTTCTTAATTTTTTAATCCAATTTTTATCGATTAATATTATTTTAAAAGATAAAATGATTAACGATTAGTCGAGAAATTAATCGTTCATTTTCACAGCCCTAATTCAATTACATACTTTTTACAGATGAATAGTATTACGTATTGCGTTTAATGTATTAAATACAAAAGTACTCATTATTAGAGTGGTGAATAACATCAGTAAACGTGCGCTATTTTAGAACTTGAGACACGCTAACTTTTTTTTTACATGCTTGTTGGTATTATCTCTAGTTAAATAACTAAATATATTTTAGGTAATGAAAAATTGTTTCGTTTATTTTATAAAATTCTTTTATTATCCTGAAAAATACCGTTTACGCCTTTTAATAAATATTTCTTCCACGGTTTCAATCGATTGAAACACTTTTTTTAATCAAGTACAAACATTTTTTTTTGTTAATTCTGAATCATTAGTGTTATCAATCGTTACATTTTGTACGAAAAGAAAAACCCTTTTTTATTGTAGAATTAAATGAAATTTTTTTTTCCATTTTATTTAACTTAATTTTATTAGTTGAAAGCCAATACTTAAGGAAAACTCACTCAACAAATCTTCTTTTAAATTTCTTTTCTAGAAATTTGTGCAGTCATGGATATTTCTGATTACACTTACCGAAAGTGAGTTGGCATCGTTATTACGATTTAATTTTTTTATATAAATTATCTTTAAGGTTTTTCATGGCTTGAAATTGAAATTGTATTTTCACGCATTTACCGTACTTACCATTTTTAGATGCTATTGAAATTGTTTTTCCTTAGCGTATACTGACATAAAATGGTAATAACAGTAAATATTGAAATTTGATATAGTATATTTCGCATTCATCTATTTAAAGAACTTTGCCTAACCATAACAATAGAGGTTATTCTACTGTGGAAAAAAATAATAATGATGATACCGTATTTACCCTTCTACATTCTGTATTTTTTATTTCAAAATTCCGATCTTTCTCTGTTTCCAAAATACAGAGTATTTCCAGGTCAAACCATTATGAGACTTTAAATATCCTCTCCCTAATGTATTTGATACCATTTTAATGAACTAAAAGTTCAACTTCTTTTACTTAACGGAATTCTTAGTAAGTATCATATTAACACTTTTCGTGAGGATCAAATAAAAAAAAACTCGACGCATTCACTCAAACTTGGACGTATTTAATCAGCCTTCTTCCTGTACCTGGAAAAAATGTGATACTTATTACACCACGAAGCTGGCGATCTCTTAAAAAAGCAGTTTTGTAACCTCTTTGTTATGTTTTACTTCTTAATATATCTTGTAGGCGTTCTCTCAATACATACCCTTGCATACAATAATCCTCTGAAGAACTGGTTTCAATAAAACAACTTTAATATCTACACTATACACAGTACATATATTTTGAGGTTATACAACGTGGAATACTCAGGCACACGTTCCGCCATTACACACACCAGAATTCTGACAACACTGATCATAATCTCGAACCTTCTCACAACTGCCGATTCCTGCGATTTCACTCACCTTACCTCTCCGTCATCCAACTCGTGATACACTCGTGATTCACACGTGACAAGTTTCAATTGATTAGAAACTTTCTTATCCCATTTAATACCGTTTTGATAAATTTTAATATTTATCTTTAAAAAAGCGCACTTGTTATTTCTTGGCATACTGTAAAACAATGAATACGAGAAGCATACTGCCACCTATTTCATACTGCCACCTATTTCATACTGCCACCTATTTCATACTGCCACCTATTTCATACTGCCACCTATTTCATACTGCCACCTATTTCATACTGCCACCTATTTCATACTGCCACCTATTTCATACTGCCACCTATTTCATACTGCCACCTATTTCATACTGCCACCTATTTCATACTGCCACCTATTTCATACTGCCACCTATTTCATACTGCCACCTATTTCATACTGCCACCTATTTCATACTGCCACCTATTTCATACTGCCACCTATTTCATACTGTTCATACTGCCACCTATTTCATACTGCCACCTATTTCATACTGCCACCTATTTCATACTGCCACCTATTTCATACTGCCACCTATTTCATACTGCCACCTATTTCATACTGCCACCTATTTCATACTGCCACCTATTTCATACTGCCACCTATTTCATACTGCCACCTATTTCATACTGCCACCTATTTCATACTGCCACCTATTTCATACTGCCACCTATTTCATACTGCCACCTATTTCATACTGCCACCTATTTCATACTGCCACCTATTTCATACTGCCACCTATTTTGTTTGGTAGACATCGGTGTAGGTCGCTGTCCATGTATGAGATAAATAGAGTCAACGTTACAACATTAGATAACTTCTACTCCAAAGAGAGAATGAAACTTTCTTATGTTCCACATTTGCTGCAATAGTAAACTTTGCTACCCTTCTTTATTTTACCCCTCATTTCACGTAATGTCCTATCCCGAAATACTGGTAAGCTTACATTTTACCATGTATCTAGTGTTTCATAAGAATAAATGACACACTTCAGTGCTTAATAATGTGATATCGGATTCATTGATCTTGGAGAAGGGGAGGGGGTGTGGCTTTTCCTTGGTTCTTTAGCTGTTTATGTTTATTTATGTTATTTTGAGAAGAAAAAAAACGCGAGATGTCACAAGTTGGTAAATAGTCTAATTTTCAAAATTTGATGTAGATGAAGAATAAATTGTTTTTCTAATTTGATCATGGCGCATATTCCAATGTTAAACGTTCACTTAATGGAGGTTTTTATAAGAAATCGATCTATCAATTCCAGTTATTGAATTAGAATATAATTTTTAAACGCCATAAATGTTCATTGATTAAAAAGTAACAAAAATATTTCAGAAAATTACAAGTTTTGTTTCTGTTGTTGGGCATTTATTGTTTTGATTCTTAAACTTTAGTATTTTAAATGACTTCGATGTGAAATAAGTGAGTCTTTTAAAACAAATATTTCCTATTACCAATGGCGTTAAAATGGGGCAGACAAAAAGAGGAAAATTACTCTAAGCGTTAACATGTTTTTAAAATCACAAATAAACTGCATTTAATTTAAGATGGTTTAGGGATACAAACGTGATAATAAAACACCTTTGTAATGAATAGTAAATTCTAATTTTGAAAATTATGCAAAGCTTAGAAAATTTACATGAATTACTTGATATTGTTAAAACTAACATTAGTTCTTTATAATTTGAAAAGATTCAATATTATTTTAAATCTGAGATTTGTATAAGTTTAATGTTAATAAAGCTCTCTTATTTTATTGATTTCAAATTGAGAGTCAAAATGAGCACTTTGCGTTAAACTGATAAAGTCGTCAAAATAAATGACGCTAGTCTAGCATGGATTGTGTTAGCGCTATAAAAGAAGGTATTCATTCATTTGTTCATACTTGAGGGTCGTTTAAAAAGATATAATCGAATTATTACCGAATTCAACAAAACTAAATAATTTTAATATAACTTTTTATGAAATAAATTTTATTTATACTGGAAAAAATGTGAGAAATGTGTTCAAACGGTGTTAAATAAAGAATGGAGGTCATAAGAATTATAGGGCTTGAAAATGACAGAGAATAAAATAAAAATATTGATAAATAAGACGTGTATTCTAGAAAATCAGTTTTTTGTTACAGTCACCTACTATTTACAATTCGTATCGATAGATCATCATCTGCAACAAGTTTTCAGCTGACATGATTTGTAACTAAAAACAACAAGATCTCAAAAAAGTTTTCCTGCCATTTTTAAAAACACTAAATCCAGAGGTTACTTGTATTGTCCTCGCTGTTCTACAAAAAGAGAGAATGGAAGAATATGATACTACAAAATACAGTGGACACAACAACACTCTTCTACAAATATTCACCATACCAACAATAACATTCATTGACACTGTGATAACAGATGATCAGTATTTCATCCTAATGACGATGTTCAATGCCTTGAATACAATCATCTCAATGTTTGGACTTGTTGCTAACACAATTAACATTGAAGTTTTTCGGAAACTCTGTCGAGGTGATGGTATTTTTACTTGTTTCTTGATTTTATCGTCATTTGATTTTCTTTGCTGCCTGTCGCTATTTTGCCAACAAGTATCTATGATTCTTTCAATAATAGAAACCTCGAGTCACTACAATGTTGTTTTCTCTATTCAACCCATGGCAATGTACGTAATGTTGGGAAACATTCGCTTTTGTTTGTTTAGTGTCCCGGTTCTAATAACATTATACCTTTCCATAGCCAAATGTATGTGTGTTGTTAAACCATTGCACTTTAAAAACATGTTCTCATTCAAAAGATCATCGTTGGTGTTAAAAGGAGTTTGTACATTTACAGTGGTCAGTTCCATTCCGGTCTTTTCCAGTACTTGGGTCTTCACCCAATACGATCAAACTGTGAACATGACTCGCCCCATGTTGTGGCTGACCCCTTATCGAGAAATCATTCGTAGTGTCGCGTGGACTGTCAGAGATACTATTCCTTCATTCCTGTCAGAAATTATCATCATTTTCTGCGTTATTTTCATGTCAAAAGGTTTGAAGCGAGCTGCCAAATTTCGGGGAAACTTTAAACATATGAAATCGGAGGCAAGCTTAAAAAATGAGAAGTCTTTATATGATAATGTCAAATATACAAACTTCTCGGAATTGCATGTCATTAAACAGATTATTGTCATCGCTATGATTTTTATTGCTGGTAACACACCCAAGATTTTTTTCATCATGGCATTGACAGTCGTTCCTGATCTGAATTTTGGAAAACGTTACCAAAACCTTTACGGGGTTATGATGTACTCTAGAGATGTCGTTGAAAATTGTATATCGGCTGTAAACATATTTGTGTACTATTTATACAACTCAAAATACAGGCAATGTTTCCCTTTTAAAAATTACTATTGTAAGGTTTTTAAAGATTTTACAACTAAATAGATATTTGTACTGTTTTTTCAAATATTTGCTTTAATTTTTTTAAAGTTCTTTTTAAAGTCCTTAACTTTGTTTTAAGAATAACGCGGTAAAAGTGAATAAGGAAATTTGTTCGAAGGGTAAAATTGTCGAAGGCATACACGCCTAAATTAATTTTTAAACACTGAACATTATATAGAAATCTAGATTTTTAAACAATATAAAAAAGCTTTTTGTATTGTGTCTATCGGCAAAGTATAAATTTCATGAGTCTTATGTCTGAGCCATGAGTTTTAACTTTCATCATCATTCCAATTGTGACATGATTTAGGTTGCCAATCAAGCCTTAAGTCCTACTTTCCAACATCATCATTCCAATTGTGACATGATTTAGGTAGCCAATCAAGCCTTGAGTCCTACGTTCCAACATCATCATTCCAATTGTGACGTGAGTTAGGTAGCCATTAAGCATTGAGTCCTACGTTCCAGCAACTAATTTTTATTTTTTTGAGTTGCAATCTTAACAAAAATCTTACTTAAAATATTGCATGATCTCTAACTATACAAGTTAACTTTTAAATACTCGCGTATTCGTGGGACAGAGCAAAGATATTCTTAATATTTTTACATTGACAACAAATAGCTATATTAAATACTGTTCTATGATTGATAATTAATCATTAATTTATATAATTAAAAGTTAAAAAGACATTATTATATTGAATTCATAATGAATACATGCTAAACAGAAATGGTAAAATACCACAAAATGTCTTTGTTTAGGTAAGACTATCGATGGGCGTAGTTTTAGTGGGAAAGTTCAGCATTTCAAATTACGTTGAAGAACTTTAAAAACTCTAAAATACACAAATAATTTAAATTCGTTTTGAAAGAAATAATTTGTGTACATTTGAAATAGTTCTATCATGGGCCAAATTTTCTGAACAATATTTCGGCGGTGACAATAAAAAAATGAAACAAAAATTAATTCAAATTTTGAAGTAAAACCATGGAATGAAATAAATACAAACTATCTTGTTTTTTTATTTTTATTGGCTAAAACATTTTCTCCATTTAATTTATGTGGCAGTGTGCCCCGTATATTATTCATAATAACTATTAATTACGACTTGACTTACATGTAGATTGGGTGGAGTGTGTAGGGAATTTAGGTTGGATTGCATTGACCGCCAGGAGCTGAGATCAAAGACTGAAACGCCCTGAGAGCGGCAGGTCTTTGATGTGGGGAATTGGCTCGGCCGGGAAGCCTGGCGCGGTACGTAACTGACCAGGGCTGACCATACACGGTTACGTCAACCCACCCCCCCCCCTGGGCCGGCCTGTAGATTCAAGGTCGTAGCTGAGCGAGGAGACCAGAGGTGTGAAATGCCTCAGGGTAGATAAGGGGTAGCGGGTCGGACCAGACATGGTTACGTCAACCCCCCTCCCCTCCCCCATCCTTAGTTTAAACTAGGGAGGGCGGGTCTTGATGAGTGTTATGACTGAACACAAATGGACTGTGACGGAAGTCGCTGGACATAGGTTTGATCCCTTATTGACTGGCAGATTAGACAGGCGTACCGGGCACCGGATGAACTTTAGGGGTGGAGTCTAAAGGGTATTAAACGGGACGCACTCTAGACAGAGAGTGGTCTTCGTTCTGCGGTCTTCGGTCTTTAGTCTTCGAGGATGTAAGAGAGAGTGAAGTAGAGAGATAGGAGTATGGCTGTAGTAGAATGTAGAACTGTACACTGTATTTCCTGTATCCAATTTACGTATTCATATGCTACTGTGTGAACCTTTGAAGAGAACCAAATAAACACTATACCAACTATAGTCCTCAGCTTACCTGAATTTCATTTTACTTGTGTGTGTTACGTGTGAAGTAGTGAACAACTACCTACCGGCTATATATATATATACATAGTCACGACCACACGGCTACATTTATAGTTGTTTTTCTTAAACTTTAAAAAACATCTTTTACTTTAAAATTGACAATTCTCAGCACATATTCATTTGAAAGAAGTTTTGTTTTATAAATTATATTAACAATAAATGTTATTTATTTTACTTCGTGAATCACCTTTAACTCAACACGAACATCTTTTTGTGCTAGAGATGAGCAATTTTGTTGAGAAAGTTATCTTGTAGTAGTGTTATTGTGTTAACATAAATTTTTCCAACACTGGATCAGGATTTACAAACATGAAATGCGTTTACTTTTAATTCTCTTTTAGCATTTCATCTTAGGATTGAGCCACATACACGTTTTAAAAATTAATCAATTGTGTCACTTTTGTTACCTGGCATGTCATATTTTCACGTACACATAAAAAGTTCATATTTTTTCAAAATGCAATGAGTCTTTTATTAACTGGCACATATTCATATTATGTTACCGTAAGACAGGTTTTTAACTGTAACTAGTTTATAGGTTACTTATAATGTCCAATTTAATTTTAAATGCAGTGATAGGCCATTTGAAATAAGCTAAAGAATACTCCAATTACCTAACAATAAAATATTATTACACTTTAGTTGTGTCGCTTATGTTTAAGCTATCATCATGAACATCGTGAGCTTGTTGAAAATTTTGTTGACACTTTTAGTGTTATCAATGAAAAATTGAAATTCCATGTGTTTAAATATTGTATTTGAATATTTTCTTTATAACTAACATAACAAACATTATTGTGAATACTTATTTAAGCGCAAGCTTTCCTCCATGTCATAAGAAATAGTCTCATGTTAGGTAAATTTAAGATATAACTTCATGATATATAAAGAAATAAGCAATAATTTATTTTATATCAATACAGTCGGACCTCTCTAAGTCGCACTTCCCTATGTCGAAAACCTCCCCATATCGAATTAATTGTTAGGTCCCGGCCTAATTCTGTGCCTATTAGTATTACGCCATTTTCCCTAACTCGAAAACTCGTAAGTCGAATTTTTTGTGCGGTCCCTTCGAGTTTGACTATTAGAGGTACGACTGTATTTCTACACGTGATACAATTCTATGGCACACTGTTCTACCAAGCTTCTCTCCACTTGATACAATTCTATGTCACACTGTTCTACCAAGCTTCTCTCCACTTGATACAATTCTATGACACACTGTTCTACCAAGCTTCTCTCCACTTGATACAATTCTATGACACACTGTTCTACCAAGCTTCTCTCCACTTGATACAATTCTATGACTCACTGTTCTATCAAGCTTCTCTCCACTTGATAGAATTCTATGACACACTGTTCTACCAAGCTTCTCTCCACTTGATACAATTCTATGTCACACTGTTCTACCAAGCTTCTCTCCACTTGATACAATTCTATGACACACTGTTCTACCAAGCTTCTCTCCACTTGATACAATTCTATGACACACTGTTCTACCAAGCTTCTCTCCACTTGATACAATTCTATGACACACTGTTCTACCAAGCTTCTCTCCACTTGATACAATTCTATGACACACTGTTCTAACAAGCTTCTCTCCACTTGATAG
Source organism: Ampullaceana balthica (assembly GCA_944989445.1). Lineage (NCBI taxonomy): Eukaryota > Metazoa > Mollusca > Gastropoda > Lymnaeidae > Ampullaceana > Ampullaceana balthica. The sequence goes on from CALYLW010000932.1 coordinate 206,633, forward strand.
AATTCTATGACACACTGTTCTACCAAGCTTCTCTCCACTTGATACAATTCTATGTCACACTGTTCTACCAAGCTTCTCTCCACTTGATACAATTCTATGTCACACTGTTCTAACAAGCTTCTCTCCACTTGATACAATTCTATGACACACTGTTCTACCAAGCTTCTCTCCACTTGATACAATTCTATGACACACTGTTCTACCAAGCTTCTCTCCACTTGATACAATTCTATGACACACTGTTCTACCAAGCTTCTCTCCACTTGATACAATTCTATGACACACTGTTCTACCAAGCTTCTCTCCACTTGATACAATTCTATGACACACTGTTCTACCAAGCTTCTCTCCACTTGATAGAATTCTATGACACACTGTTCTACCAAGCTTCTCTCCACTTGATACAATTCTATGTCACACTGTTCTACCAAGCTTCTCTCCACTTGATACAATTCTATGACACACTGTTCTACCAAGCTTATCTCCACTTGATACAATTCTATGACACACTGTTCTACCAAGCTTCTCTCCACTTGATACAATTCTATGACACACTGTTCTACCAAGCTTCTCTCCACTTGATACAATTCTATGACACACTGTTCTACCAAGCTTCTCTCCACTTGATACAATTCTATGTCACACTGTTCTACCAAGCTTCTCTCCACTTGATACAATTCTATGACACACTGTTCTACCAAGCTTCTCTCCACTTGATACAATTCTATGACACACTGTTCTACCAAGCTTCTCTCCACTTGATACAATTCTATGACACACTGTTCTACCAAGCTTCTCTCCACTTGATACAATTCTATGACACACTGTTCTACCAAGCTTCTCTCCACTTGATACAATTCTATGACACACTGTTCTACCAAGCTTCTCTCCACTTGATACAATTCCATGGCACACTGTTCTACTAAGCTTCTCTCACTTGATACAATTCTATGTCACACTGTTCTACCAAGCTTCTCTCCACTTGATACAATTCTATGACACACTGTTCTACCAAGCTTCTCTCCACTTGATACAATTCTATGACACACTGTTCTACCAAGCTTCTCTCCACTTGATACAATTATATGACACACTGTTCTACCAAGCTTCTCTCCACTTGATACAATTCTAAGACACACTGTTCTACCAAGCTTCTCTCCACTTGATACAATTCTATGACACACTGTTCTAACAAGCTTCTCTCGACTTGATACAATTATATGACACACTGTTCTACCAAGCTTCTCTCCACTTGATACAATTCTATGACACACTGTTCTACCAAGCTTCTCTCCACTTGATACAATTCTATGACACACTGTTCTAACAAGCTTCTCTCCACTTGATACAATTCTATGACACACTGTTCTACCAAGCTTCTCTCCACTTGATACAATTCTATGACACACTGTTCTACCAAGCTTCTCTCCACTTGATACAATTCTATGTCACACTGTTCTACTAAGCTTCTCTCACTTGATACAATTCTATGTCACACTGTTCTACCAAGCTTCTCTCCACTTGATACAATTCTATGACACACTGTTCTACCAAGCTTCTCTCCACTTGATACAATTCTATGACACACTGTTCTACCAAGCTTCTCTCCACTTGATACAATTCTATGTCACACTGTTCTACCAAGCTTCTCTCCACTTGATACAATTCTATGACACACTGTTCTACCAAGCTTCTCTCCACTTGATACAATTCTATGACACACTGTTCTAACAAGCTTCAATTCTATGGCACACTGTTCTACTAAGCTTCTCTCACTTGATACAATTCTATGTCACACTGTTCTACCAAGCTTCTCTCCACTTGATACAATTATATGACACACTGTTCTACCAAGCTTCTCTCCACTTGATACAATTCTATGACACACTGTTCTACCAAGCTTCTCTCCACTTGATACAATTCTATGACACACTGTTCTACCAAGCTTCTCTCCACTTGATACAATTCTATGACACACTGTTCTACCAAGCTTCTCTCCACTTGATACAATTCTATGACACACTGTTCTAACAAGCTTCTCTCCACTTGATACAATTCTATGACACACTGTTCTACCAAGCTTCTCTCCACTTGATACAATTCTATGACACACTGTTCTACCAAGCTTCTCTCCACTTGATACAATTCTATGTCACACTGTTCTACCAAGCTTTTCTCCACTTGATACAATTCTATGACACACTGTTCTACCAAGCTTCTCTCCACTTGATACAATTCTATGACACACTGTTCTACCAAGCTTCTCTCCACTTGATACAATTCTATGACACACTGTTCTACCAAGCTTCTCTCCACTTGATACAATTCTATGTCACACTGTTCTACCAAGCTTCTCTCCACTTGATACAATTCTATGACACACTGTTCTACCAAGCTTCTCTCCACTTGATACAATTCTATGACACACTGTTCTACCAAGCTTCTCTCCACTTGATACAATTCCTTGTCACACTGTTCTACCAAGCTTCTCTCCACTTGATACAATTCTATGACACACTGTTCTACCAAGCTTCTCTCCACTTGATACAATTCTATGACACACTGTTCTACCAAGCTTCTCTCCACTTGATACAATTCTATGACACACTGTTCTACCAAGCTTCTCTCCACTTGATACAATTCTATGACACACTGTTCTACCAAGCTTCACTCCACTTGATACAATTCTATGACACACTGTTCTACCAAGCTTCTCTCCACTTGATACAATTCTATGGCACACTGTTCTACTAAGCTTCTCTCCACTTGATACAATTCTATGTCACACTGTTCTACCAAGCTTCTCTCCACTTGATACAATTCTATGACACACTGTTCTACCAAGCTTCTCTCCACTTGATAAATTATATGACACACTGTTCTACCAAGCTTCTCTCCACTTGATACAATTCTATGACACACTGTTCTACCAAGCTTCTCTCCACTTGATACAATTCTATGACACACTGTTCTACCAAGCTTCTCTCCACTTGATACAATTCTATGGCACACTGTTCTACTAAGCTTCTCTCCACTTGATACAATTCTATGTCACACTGTTCTACCAAGCTTCTCTCCACTTGATACAATTCTATGACACACTGTTCTACCAAGCTTCTCTCCACTTGATACAATTATATGACACACTGTTCTACCAAGCTTCTCTCCACTTGATACAATTCTATGACACACTGTTCTACCAAGCTTCTCTCCACTTGATACAATTCTATGTCACACTGTTCTACCAAGCTCCTCTCCACTTGATACAATTCTATGACACACTGTTCTACCAAGCTTCTCTCCACTTGATACAATTCTATGACACACTGTTCTACCAAGCTTCTCTCCACTTGATACAATTCTATGTCACACTGTTCTACCAAGTTTCTCTCCACTTGATACAATTCTATGACACACTGTTCTACCAAGCTTCTCTCCACTTGATACGATTCTATGACAAACTGTTCTACCAAGCTTCTCTCCACTTGATACAATTATATGACACACTGTTCTACCAAGCTTCTCTCCACTTGATACAATTCTATGACACACTGTTCTACCAAGCTTCTCTCCACTTGATACAATTCTATGACACACTGTTCTAACAAGCTTCTCTCCACTTGATACAATTCTATGACACACTGTTCTACCAAGCTTCTCTCCACTTGATACAATTCTATGACACACTGTTCTACCAAGCTTCTCTCCACTTGATACAATTCTATGACACACTGTTCTACCAAGCTTCTCTCCACTTGATACAATTCTATGTCACACTGTTCTACCAAGCTTCTCTCCACTTGATACAATTCTATGACACACTGTTCTACCAAGCTTCTCTCCACTTGATACAATTCTATGACACACTGTTCTACCAAGCTTCTCTCCACTTGATACAATTCTATGACACACTGTTCTACCAAGCTTCTCTCCACTTGATACAATTCTATGACACACTGTTCTACCAAGCTTCTCTCCACTTGATACAATTCTATGTCACACTGTTCTACCAACCTTCTCTCCACTTGATACAATTCTGTGACACACTGTTCTACCAAGCTTCTCTCCACTTGATACAATTATATGTCACACTGTTCTACCAAGCTTCTCTCCACTTGATACAATTCTATGACACACTGTTCTACCAAGCTGCTCTCCACTTGATACAATTCTATGACACACTGTTCTACCAAGCTTCTCTCCACTTGATACAATTATATGTCACACTGTTCTACCAAGCTTCTCTCCACTTGATACAATTCTATTACACACTGTTCTACCAAGCTTCTCTCCACTTGATACAATTCTATGACACACTGTTCTACCAAGCTTCTCTCCACTTGATACAATTCTATGACACACTGTTCTACCAAGCTTCTCTCCACTTGATACAATTCTATGATACACTGTCTTAACAAGCTTCTCTCCACTTGATACAATTCTATGACACACTGTTCTACCAAGCTTCTCTCCACTTGATACAATTCTATGGCACACTGTTCTACCAAGCTTCTCTCCTTTTGATACAATTCTATGTCACACTGTTCTACCAAGCTTCTCTCCACTTGATACAATTCTATGACACACTGTTCTACCAAGCTTCTCTCCACTTGATACAATTCTATGGCACACTGTTCTACCAAGCTTCTCTCCCCTTGATACAATTCTATGACACACTGTTCTACCAAGCTACTCTCCACTTGATACAATTCTATGACACACTGTTCTACCAAGCTTCTCTCCACTTGATACAATTCTATGGCACACTGTTCTACCAAGCTTCTCTCCACTTGATACAATTCTATGTCACACTGTTCTACCAAGTTTCTCTCCACTTGATACAATTCTATGTCACACTGTTCTACCAAGCTTCTCTCCACTTGATACAATTATATGACACACTGTTCTACCAAGCTTCTCTCCACTTGATACAATTCTATGACACACTGTTCTACCAAGCTTCTCTCCTTTTGATACAATTCTATGTCACACTGTTCTACCAAGCTTCTCTCCACTTGATACAATTCTATGACACACTGTTCTACCAAGCTTCTCTCCACTTGATACAATTCTATGACACACTGTTCTACCAAGCTTCTCTCCACTTGATACAATTCTATGACACACTGTTCTACCAAGCTTTTCTCCACTTGATACAATTCTATGTCACACTGTTCTACCAAGCTTCTCTCCACTTGATACAATTCTATGACACACTGTTCTACCAAGCTTCTCTCCACTTGATACAATTCTATGACACACTGTTCTACCAAGCTTCTCTCCACTTGATACAATTCTATGACACACTGTTCTACCAAGCTTCTCTCCACTTGATACAATTCTATGACACACTGTTCTACCAAGCTTCTCTCCACTTGATACAATTCTATGACACACTGTTCTACCAAGCTTCTCTCCACTTGATACAATTCTATGACACACTGTTCTACCAAGCTTCTCTCCACTTGATACAATTCTATGACACACTGTTCTACCAAGCTTCTCTCCACTTGATACAATTCTATGGCACACTGTTCTACCAAGCTTCTCTCCACTTGATACAATTCTATGGCACACTGTTCTACCAAGCTTCTCTCCACTTGATACAATTCTATGTCACACTGTTCTACCAAGCTTCTCTCCACTTGATACAATTCTATGACACACTGTTCTACCAAGCTTCTCTCCACTTGATACAATTCTATGACACACTGTTCTACCAAGCTTCTCTCCACTTGATACAATTCTATGACACACTGTTCTACCAAGCTGCTCTCCACTTGATACAATTATATGACACACTGTTCTACCAAGCTTCTCTCCACTTGATACAATTCTATGACACACTGTTCTACCAAGCTTCTCTCCACTTGATACAATTCTATGTCACACTGTTCTACCAAGCTTCTCTCCACTTGATACAATTCTATGACACACTGTTCTACCAAGTTCTCTCCACTTGATACAATTCTATGACACACTGTTCTACCAAGCTCCTCTCCACTCGATACAATTCTATGACACACTGTTCTACCAAGCTCCTCTCCACTTGATACAATTATATGACACACTGTTCTACCAAGCTTCTCTCCACTTGATACAATTCTATGACACACTGTTCTACCAAGCTTCTCTCCACTTGATACAATTCTATGACACACTGTTCTACCAAGCTTCTCTCCACTTGATACAATTCTATGACACACTGTTCTACCAAGCTTCTCTCCACTTGATACAATTCTATGACACACTGTTCTACCAAGCTTCTCTCCACTTGATACAATTCTATGACACACTGTTCTACCAAGCTTCTCTCCACTTGATACAATTCTATGACACACTGTTCTACCAAGCTTCTCTCCACTTGATACAATTCTATGTCACACTGTTCTACCAAGCTTCTCTCCACTTGATACAATTCTATGACACACTGTTCTACCAAGCTTCTCTCCACTTGATACAATACTATGACACACTGTTCTACCAAGCTTCTCTCCACTTGATACAATTCTATGACACACTGTTCTACCAAGCTTCTCTCCACTTGATACAATTCTATGACACACTGTTCTACCAAGCTTCTCTCCACTTGATACAATTCTATGACACACTGTTCTACCAAGCTTCTCTCCACTTGATACAATTCTATGACACACTGTTCTACCAAGCTTCTCTCCACTTGATACAATTCTATGACACACTGTTCTACCAAGCTTCTCTCCACTTGATACAATTCTATGTCACACTGTTCTACCAAGCTTCTCTCCACTTGATACAATTCTATGTCACACTGTTCTACCAAGCTTCTCTCCACTTGATACAATTCTATGACACACTGTTCTACCAAGCTTCTCTCCACTTGATACAATTCTATGACACACTGTTCTACCAAGCTCCTCTCCACTTGATACAATTCTATGACACACTGTTCTACCAAGCTTCTCTCCACTTGATACAATTCTATGACACACTGTTCTACCAAGCTTCTCTCCACTTGATACAATTCTATGACACACTGTTCTACCAAGCTTCTCTCCACTTGATACAATTCTATGTCACACTGTTCTACCAAGCTTCTCTCCACTTGATACAATTCTATGACACACTGTTCTACCAAGCTTCTCTCCACTTGATACAGTTCTATGACACACTGTTCTACCAAGCTTCTCTCCACTTGATACAATTCTATGACACACTGTTCTACCAAGCTTCTCTCCACTTGATACAATTCTATGACACACTGTTCTATCAAGATTCTCTCCACTTGATACAATTCTATGACACACTGTTCTACCAAGATTCTCCTTCCACTGCCAAATACAGTTTGAAGAGTGTCAATTTGTAACAACAAATCAGAACAACTTTGTGTCGTCTCATCACACTTGTAATACAGACATTTCAAACCTTTTTTAGATGACTTGATCACTTATTTTCATCAATTTAACATTTGATTATGCATATTTCTCCGCCAATGAAGCACATTTCCAAGAACTACATCTCATTTGTTTACAGTTTTACTTTAGGGACAGGTTTCAAAATATTCATGCACTGATTGAAGCAAAGACTGACGCAAGTGTTTAAATTCAGTGTGATTTTTAACAGTTTTTAAGCATTCTGTTTATTTATTTACAACATATTAAAGCAATTCTTTAGAATTTTCATACAATCGTCTAAAATATAGAGATTTTAAAAGAGAGATGCCATTAAATAACGACAACCTCGGGCTTAAAATGTGAAATCGTTCCTCGATGGATTGTCTTGCTGATTGTAGCAATTAACAAATAGACAAGTGTCTCGTCTTGTTACTTCTCGTACTTTCTTTCATACGACATTGAATATCCTTTCTTATACTTGATATCATACCAATTCAATTTACCCGTGTGCTCCATGGCGAAAAATAAAAAAAAGATTTTTTAAAATTTGAAAACACGCGACAAGTTAGATTTTAATTTAAAACATTTTATTAAAAGCTTAAAACTTTTTAAATTTTTATTTCAAAATGAAAACTTTAAATACAAGCTATGTGGCAATTAAGAAATTCCACGCAATTCGGTTTCTGTTAACATTTTGTCAAATTCGAAATTTCTTAATATCTAAAAATAAAATGGGTATATATCTAAATGTATTATATAACATATTTAGCTGATCATATCTTTTTTGAATTGCAAGATTTAAAAGCCAAGTTAACTTTAACAATATAAAACTCTGACATCTAATTGTCAAATATCTTCAAAGCAAACGTGATTATGTCTCATTGTATTTATACACATCATTGTATTGATGGGCTTTGAATTTCAGAAAAGATAAAGAAGAGATAGAGTCGATTTTACACTGGAACAAAGTTTCAACGAGAAAGTGAAAATGGTTTCGTTACTTTCAATCAAGTACTCATTTATATGATATAAATTCTAAAAATTATGTTAGACTTTTCATTTCTCTTTGTTTTTTTCATCTTTTTTTAAAGGTGTCGGTTAAAATCTAATCTAAATCGAAGTTGAATTAGATTTTTAATTCTGTTTAATATCTAAATTAAAATGATTGTATTTAAGAGAGTTTTAAATACATTGTGATATAGATTTCTTTTTTTTTGTGTCGAGAGATGTATGAAAAAGATTTTGCTGTAATGTTTGCATGTTATTACAGAAAAATAAAATTTGTTAGCTTCGTAAAGAAAACTCAACTATTGTAATTGTCCTTACTTTGCTTGATTTGTTATCAGGCCAAATCTTATGTATGAAAATCTTGGAAAATTCTACTCTTGACCGATTATTAAAATAATATATGGACTAATTCCAATTAACTAATTCATTTGAAACGACACTGTATGGTAAATCAAAGAATAATTTTTATTACAAATTAACAAAGTTTGCAAAACTGTGTGTCTATTAAGCATGTATCATCAGAACGCTACTATACGGGGAGCGAGACAACGACCACTTACACATCCCATGAGCGCAAGCTTAACAGCTTCCACTAGAGTTGCCTGCGTCGCATCCTTGGCATTAAATGGAAGGACAAAGTACCCAAAGGTGAGGTCCTGATGCGTGCTAATACCTAAAGCATGTTATCAATCCTTAGTGGAAAACGCCTATGGTGGCTAATACATGCGAAAAGAATGAGCCCGGGTCGCATCCCCAATGAACTTCTATATGCAGAACTGGCATCGGGAAAGAGGAAGACAGTCAACGATTTAAAGATGTCTCCCAGAGAGATATGAAAGCAGCCAGAATAAGCACAAGTGATTGGGGTTGTCAGGCGAAAGACCGATCTACGTGGCGCACAGTTGTCAAAGAGGGCGTCATAGTAGCCTAGGGGCGAATGATGGAGGAGGCTACAGACAGAAGAGCCAGGAGAAAGGCCAAAATATTTGGAAGCACAGAACTCGTGTGTAAAAGCTGTGGTAAAGACTGTCACTCTAGGATAGAACTGCTCAGCCCCACGAGGAAATGCAACCCAACCCAACGGTGATGCACTATCGTCTCGCAAGACGGAAGGATGCCGATTATTATTATTACTTAAAGTTATAACAATTCTTAATGACCTCCTAAAAAATTACGAATTAATTCTGTGAAAAAAAATTTGAAACATGAAATAAAAAACAGCCTACAATTCTGCAACGAATATTTTTTTAAAAAAGAAAGAAAGAAAAATAAATATGTAAGGAACAGTTTAACCAATTATAGAAAACCGAATTGTGTTAACTTCTTTTTAAAATATGTTTATCCAAGAAGGAAGAATAAATTATACAAAATATAATTATTATAGAGCTCTCTTCAGTGAGTCATTACTCAGTGATAAGAACAACTGCTCAGTTAAATTCTGTATTAACTTGACAGTCGGCCCCCGGCCTAAATTAGAATCACTAATTATTGTTAGACTTTACCATACAAAACACATCTCAACCCATGCACAATTCCAATGATTATACAAACAATCAGAAATAATTCAGCATGCATAAAAGTATCCTTGAAATAACAACATTTGTAAATAACTTATCAAAAAATATTTAATCTGCATTGTAACTTTTTTTAATAAACCATTTAATAATTTCCCATAATAAACGTTCAAAAGATCTAAATTATGACTCACATATAAAGAGGACAAATTCATTTAAATCCAATAATTTACTTTTAAAAACAACGTACTTGATTGTCTCATTTAAATTTTAATCTATGTTTTTGTTCCTCTGGTCTTTAGACCAAAACAATTTTATGCTTCAGTGCTTTCAATAGCATCTAAACAGCATTTATCATGTACACGGCTTCGAAACATAAATACAAATTTTGTATGAATATTAATAAACATTAAAATTTTCACAACTTTGATCATCTACATGCTACTATCATATTAATTAGAAAAATGTATCTATGTGCAAAAGAATAGTTGCAAAGATAAATTATGAGTTGTGATGGGCACCCCACGATTTTATGTGCACGAACTTCACCTGTTATCATAGAAATTTTTTAATTTCTTCTTTTTAGTGCACTTTCTATACATAAATAAAAGAATGTCCTTTTGAAAAATAAAGATTTTTAAAAATATTTTATTATAAATAATTTTTCTTCAAGCTAAGTGAAGTCCCCTTGTCAGACCATGCTGGTCTATGGGGCAAGTGAAGCAGCGTCACACCATGCTGGTCTATGGGGCAAGTGAAGCAGCGTCAGACCATGCTGGTCTATGGGGCAAGTGAAGAAGCGCCAGACCATGCTGGTCTATGGGGCAAGTGAAGCAGCGTCAGACCATGCTGGTCTATGGGGCAAGTGAAGCAGCGTCAGACCATGCTGGTCTATGGGGCAAGTGAAGCAGCGTCAGACCATGCTGGTCTATGGGGCAAGTGAAGCAGCGTCAGACCATGCTGGTCTATGGGGCAAGTGAAGCAGCGTCAGACCATGCTGGCCTATGGGGCAAGTGAAGCAGCGTCAGACCATGCTGGTCTATGGGGCAAGTGAAGCAGCGTCAGACCATGCTGGCATATGGGGCAAGTGAAGCAGCGTCAGACCATGCTGGGCTATGGGGCAAGTGAAGCAGCGTCAGACCTTGCTGGTCTATGGGGCAAGTGAAGCAGCGTCAGACCATGCTGGTCTATGGGGCAAGTGAAGCAGCGTCAGACCATGCTGGCCTATGGGGCAAGTGAAGCAGCGTCAGACCATGCTGGCCTATGGGGCAAGTGAAGCAGCGTCAGACCATGCTGGCCTATGGGGCAAGTGAAGCAGCGTCAGACCATGCTGGCCTATGGGGCAAGTGAAGCAGCGTCAGACCATGCTGGCCTATGGGGCAAGTGAAGCAGCGTCAGACCATGCTGGTCTATGGGGCAAGTGAAGCAGCGTCAGACCATGCTGGTCTATGGGGCAAGTGAAGCAGCGTCAGACCATGCTGGTCTATGGGGCAAGTGAAGCAGCGTCAGACCATGCTGGTCTATGGGGCAAGTGAAGCAGCGTCAGACCATGCTGGCCTATGGGGCAAGTGAAGCAGCGTCAGACCATGCTGGTCTATGGGGCAAGTGAAGCAGCGTCAGACCATGCTGGTCTATGGGGCAAGTGAAGCAGCGTCAGACCATGCTGGTCTATGGGGCAAGTGAAGCAGCGTCAGACCATGCTGGTCTATGGGGCAAGTGAAGCAGCGTCAGACCATGCTGGTCTACGGGGCAAGTGAAGCAGCGTCAGACCATGCTGGTCTATGGGGCAAGTGAAGCAGCGTCAGACCATGCTGGTCTATGGGGCACGTGAAGCAGCGTCAGACCATGCTGGTCTATGGGGCAAGTGTAGCAGCGTCAGACCATGCTGGTCTATGGGGTAGTGAAGCAGCGTCAGACCATGCTGGCCTATGGGGTAGTGAAGCAGCGTCAGACCATGCTGGTCTATGGGGTAGTGAAGCAGCGTCAGACCATGCCGTCCTATGGGATAGTGAAGCAGCGTCATACCATGCCGGCCTATGGGGTAGTGAAGCAGCGTCAGACCATGCTGTCCTATGGGGTAGTGAAGCAGCGTCAGACCATGCTGGCCTATGGGGTAGTGAAGCAGCGTTAACAATTTTTATGTCCAAGAGATTGTGTGGATAGCACAATGACCAGCCGCCTTTACTTTTCACAACTGATATCAGGTAATCTTTCGGAGCTGGCTGGAATCAGGGACACCATTTAGCCTCGTCAAATGGACGTTGCCTTTACTGAGATTCGAGGCTGCTCGATCGCTTCAAGCCAAAGATGCATGTAATGTACTGTTCGAAAAGTGCATTGTCATAATAATAATAATAATAATAATTGATAATTTATATAGCGCTGTATCCCAGTAAGGAACCGGGCTCACAGAGCTTTACATTGAGATCATTACATACATATAATAATTAAATAACCATTCATACCATAATAACAATGAATAATAATGAAGGCATTAGCCGAAATGTTTACTGTCCTGTCAGTCTAAAAATAAAGCTCAAATTTATTGTTTTCATTGCACAATTTGTTTGTGTATTTTGTATTTTAATCATTAAAACAAATGTTGTTTCATTAATTTTGAAAATAAATTTTGAAAAGATGCGTCTTAAGTGCAGTCTTGAAGGACTGCAAAGTTACAAACATGTTCTAAAGATGTCTCCTCCATTTAACAACACTGTTTAGAGCAGTGATTCCAAAAGTGGGTGCTATCGCCCCCTTGTGGGTCTTGAAGCCATCCGGGGGGTGGTGAAGGCCTCTTGGAAATTGAATGAACTGTAAGGGGACGGTGAAAGCATAAAAAAGGAAGAGAATATCTAGAAACAAAATGATGGATGTATTCCGCTCATAAGACTTAATTTGTCTTTAAAAAACGTTTTGGGCGTTGGTTTGGTTACCACATACTAAATGAATTGCATTTAGTTTTTTAGATATGTGCAATTGCACACTTCCAGACTGCAAGAATATATGACTAAAATAAACGGTGATAGAAATATAAGGATTTATCTAATTTTCAAACACTAAAATACAAGTTTATCAAACAACTGACATTGACAAAAATCTTTTCAACAGCAACCACACAAGATGGCAATGGCTTGCTAGCTTCTAACAATATTTCGTTATTGATTGCCAAAGCGGGTAAATCTCATACTATTGGTGAAGAACAAATTATACCGGCTATAAGTGAATTAATACGGACTGTGATACAAAAACAAGCAACTGATATTATCAAGACAAATTCGTTTAGCAAAAATACAGTGCAAATACGAACTGATGAAAAGGCTCAAGGTGTTGAAGATTCATTGTGTTGCTATTTAAAAACATTTCAGTTTTCTATTCAACTTGATGAGACAACTTGTCAGGAAATGAAGCTTTACTTTTATCATACAGGAAGAACGAATTTGTCAATAATTATTATTTGATAAATATTTGCAAACTGATTCCAAAGAAGAATCAATATTACATTGAATAAGCTATTGAAAGAAAAAGGAATATTTTATCAATATCTTTAGATGGTGCCCCAACGATGGTATGGCGCTACAAGGGTGTTCTTGCATATTTAAAAAAAGGAGATGCTGAATGCATTCACAGAATAAAACATCGTCAGCATCTAGTTTCCCAAAATTTAAGTGCATGCCTACATGATTCATTACAATCTGTATATAAGTTATCAGCCCAACCAAAGCAAATCATTGAATGACACATTATTTAAATAACTTTGTATTAAAAACAATGGAGAATTTAGCTGTTTGATGATGCATTCGGAAGTTCGTTCATTGTCACAGGTTGCCTGTTTAGATAGCTTTTATAAGCTGTATAAATCAATGCTGAAGTTCTTGAAAGACAAAATGATGTGTTACGATACAATTTATTTCAATTCAAAAGTGACATCGCTCACTTGACCAACTTGTTTTAAATAAATTAATTAAACTAATCTTTCGCTTCAATGAACTGAATTTACTAAGAACAAAGTCTGTCATTTCTGCATTTGAGGAAAACCTTCTTCTGTACAAAAGGAAATTTCGGACGATGGGAATTCAGCAAGTTCCTAAATTTATCAGGAGCAGAAAATAAATAATGAAGACATACTTTCTTATTGCGAGCTTTTGGATGTTCTCCATTTAGATTTTAATCAATGATTTGATGATATTTTAAAATTGAACATAGCTGATTGGATATTGGAATTCTTTTTGAAGTGCAAACACAGAATTATCTCAACTGTTACAAGAAGAACTGATCGAAGTAACTGCAAATGATGAATTTAAATTTAATTCAAAAGTGGCTATCAACAATTCTGGCTAGAAAAGAAGATCCTGGAATATGGTCTGTAATTTGAAAGTTATTAATTACATTTCCTTCATCATATTTAGTGGAAAGTAGATCCAGTGCGGTAACTAATTTATAAATTAAATATTTTTTTTAACTAAGCCAAATAGTCAATTGCTGTCATTTAAGATTACTGCTGACGGAAATAGAGCCGAGGATTACTAAATTAGTAGCAGCATACCAGGTTTATCTCATTTAGATGATTTCAATGTTTTAATAGTTTTGTTGTTGTTGTTATTGAACTACTCTTAAATTGTGGAACCAGGTTACTGGTTATGATACATTCACATTGCAGTCATTCAATATCGATATGTTCTTAGACTTATTTATTTTCATATAAGAAAAACTTTGCCTACTGATGTATGTGGACCTAAATAGTGGCAAACGTGTGGCATAAAAGTTTGTTTTTTTAAATTGTCGAAATGCCGCACGTAGCAAAAGCCCAAAAATATCAAGCAGAAAAACTAACTTGAACTTCTCCTTCAGGTCATAATCTTCTTTTAGGTTAAGCAGTTCTAACAGTATATCCTCTGGGGCTTAATCAGCTTCTGCACTAAATTGCGAACTGAGGATATTGAAGAGTTGTTCCATGTTCTTGTAGTCTTGTAGAACCTCCTTTCAAATTCAATAACAAAGAAATCCAACTGAGCCTTGTACTTGTCGCCAATCTTACCAGAAACGGTTTTCTGTTCCACAAAGGGAAATAATCTGGTTTAACCTACTTGCCTGGAAAACAAGGAGTGTTTTGCCTAAATGATTTAACAAACACATATTTTTCAAATGCAAACAAGCCATTGCCCTGAATTTTGACATTCAGTTAATTTAACTTTTCCATAATGTCAATGGCAAACATGAAGTCTGACTTCTACTCTTCATTAACAATGACCTTGATTTCTTCGTGGTGTAGAGATGGGTCTGCCTGGTTTTGACTGCCTCCAGTTTTTGCCAAGGAGTCAGCAGTGTCATTTCCTTTAAGTTCCACATGTCCAGGGATCCATTGGAGAATAAGTTCTTTTTTTATTTTGCTCAGTTTCAATAGTTCTGTACTGAGTGTCTGATTGATCAAGGTGTTTGGGTTTTCGAGAGACTTGAGCACTGTTTTAGCATCAGTGAGGATGACAATATAATTGTTTTTGGAGTGGTGGTCACTTGTTAGAATTTTTGCGGCAAGGTCTAGTGCTTTCATTTCTGCTCTAGTGCTATCTGAGAGACTTCCTATGGCAGTTGCTTTTTCAAGGTGTTCTCCGTCAGGCCACTATATAAGAATGCCGTCTCCTCCATTTTTACTGCTTTTTTTGAAGAGCCAACGGTGTAGACTCTTACCCAGAAATTTTCAAGGTATTGTTCTCTGATGATCTTATTTACTGTTACTCTCCGTATGTCAGTTGTGTAGTCAGATTTTTGTCCTATGTTGTTTAAGTTGTCTCTGATTATTAGAGGTGGGCTTGGGTCACTAGGTGGGAAGTGGCTGTGGGGTTGTGTCGCTTCAATAACGATGTTATCAATTTTATGTTTACTTTTTAGATGTTTGGCTTCTTGTATAAAATTTTAACTGATAATATTAAGGGATCTATATAATGGGCAATTTTGTAGTCTTTGTCAAAGATGTAGCGAAAATAAATATTAGATTAAATAAATCACATGTTGTAAAAATATTTTCTCTGACAAATTTTTTCAATAATCTTCTAAACTGGGATTATAAACGATCAAACGGTCACAAATTTTAAAAAAATTATAATTAATTATTTGTACTGTCAGATTTGCGAATGATTTCACAACAAGTTTAGTGTAGAATTTCATGCTTACATTAATTTTTTTTTAAACTTCCACAAAGTTTCTTATTACTTTATTATCCAGAAAAAATTGAAGCTCAAGTGAAAAAAATGTATTTGGAAAAACTAAATTTAAACTTCTTTCACATTATCCTATATTTATAATAAAAGGCAAGTTTCTGTCCTTTCTGTCCGTTCTGTCCAGTCATCTATAGCAATTGGTCCCTCAAACACATATGACTCCTACAGCAAATCATATTGAACACGTTTACGTCATTTACGCGGACGTTCAAAACGAGTTATTTTTGGGGCAGTATTTCTATCATGACTTTATCTTGAGTTATGCGCGTTGGGTTTTATAGCAAAAAGCTCTGTTTTTTTTAAAAAGAGTTATTTATTTTAACTATAATGAATAGTATTTTTGACGCGATGCACATGTAATGCCGGTCGAGACGGCTGTTGGAGGGGAGTTACAACATGCCACCGAACGGTGGCGGAACGTCCTTGGACGGGCTTTGTTGCTCGTAATAATAATAATTTGGAAATTTATATTGCGCAGTGCCCCAGCAAGCAGCTTGGCTCACGGCATTTTACATAAAATAATTAAAACACATAATTATCAATTCATTCAATGTAAAACATTCACAACCAAAATACATAATATAATGACATTAAGTGCATGTAATATGCGTGGATCTTTAAAAAAAATTTTGAATGCAACTGAGAATTTAAAGAAATAGAGCAAGGGAGTTAAACGCACAAATACTTTATCAACAGCCTTTCATTTTATCGTATCTTATATGTTACAGACGTTCCTTATATGCAGAAGATTTCTGGTATGAACTTCAAATTGTATTTTAACCTACTTACAGTTTTACGATTCTCCTGACACTTTAAGTACCTTTACTTATCTACCGTGACAAAAATGGTGATAAAATTCATGAAATTAAATATCATAAACTTCTTATTCATCTATTTAAGACACATAGCTTAACGATTAAATATGAAAGCTCGTGTTTTCTGCTTCCAAAATAAATTTAAATGATTTCACCATATCTGGCCTTCGACCCTCTGTATCTATTTAATTATTTATTAATTTTTTAAATATACAATGCCGATCTTTATCTGTTTTCGAACTACAGAAGATTTCCAGGTCAAACCATTTTGATGCTATGAATAACCTTTCTCTAATGTATTTTAAACCACTTTAATTAACCAAAAGTAGAAATTCTTTTTTTAACGGAATTCTTAGTAACTATCCTAATAACACATTCCGTGAGAATTTAATTAAACAAACTCCACGCATTCACTCAGACTTGGACGTATTTAATCAGCCTTCTTCTGGTACCTGGACAAAATTTGATATTTCTTACATGACGATTCTGGCGATCTCTTAAAAAAGAATTTTCCATTGATTAGACACCTATCATTCCATGTAATAACATTTTGATATATTGTAATTTGCAACGTAAAAACCCGTACTTATTATTTCTTGTTATTTCTTGGCATATTGTAAAACAATGAATACGACAAGCATAATGCAGCCTATTTTGTTTGGTAGACATCGGTGTAGGTCGTTGTTCATGTATGTTGGTTCTAACCCCTATCCCCAGCGGTTCTAAACTTCTAACAATTCTCAAACAATATATTCAGGTATTTAACAAGTTACATTCCAGTATTTTCTAGTACTTGGGTCATCGCCCAATACGATCAAACTGTGAACATGACTCGCCCCATATTGTGGCTGACCCCATACCGAGAAACCATTCGTAGTGTTGTGTGGACTGTAAGAGATACAATTCCTTCAGTGGCCTCAGAAGTGATCATCATTATCTGCGTTATCTTCATGTCAAAAGGTTTGAAGCGAGCTGCCAAATTTCGGGAAAACTTTAAACATATGATATCGGAGGCACGCTTCGAAAATGATAAGAAGTCTTTACATGATAATGTCAAAAATATAAACTGCTCGGAATTGCATGCCATCAAACAGATTATTGTCATCGCTTTGATTTTTATTGCTGGTAACACACCCAAGATTGTTGTCATCATGGCATTGACAGTCGTCCCTGATCTGAATTTCGGAAAACGTTACCAGAACCTTTATGTGGTTATGATGTACTCCAGAGAGGTCGTTGAAAATTGTATATCGGCTGTAAATATATTTGTGTACTATATATACAACGCAAAATACAGGCAATGCTTCCCTTTTAGAAATGACATGAGTAAATCATTTAAAGATTTTAAAACTAAGTAGGTATTTTTACTGTTTGTTCAAAGTTTTTCTTTGAATTTTTTAAAGTCTTAATTTAAAGTTCTGAACTTTGTTAAAAATAACATATACGCCTAAGTGAATTTTTAAAAACTGAATCTCTATATAGTAATATAGATTTTTTTTAAATATATAACAAAATCTGTTTGTATTTTGTGTATCGGTAAAGCCTAAATTTCATAGCCTTCAATTGTGACATGAGTTAGATGGTAATCAAGCCTTGAGTCCTACGTTCCACCAACTTATATTTATTTATTTGATTTGCGATCTTAACGAAAATCTTACTTAAAATATATTCATTTAAGCACAATGTCTCACTATACACGTAAACTTTTAAATACTCGCGTGTTGGTGTGACAGAGCAAAGATATTCGTAATATTTAACATTGAATACAAATAGCTATATTAAATACTCTGATATGATGATCTTTAATATATTGATATTTTGGTATTAAAAATGTTAAATTAAATTAGTGTATACAATTCACAGTAAATACATGCTAAATGGAACTGGTCATGTGCCACAAAATGGTCTTGGTTTAGGTACGACTAGTGGTGGACGGTCTTGGTTTAGGTAGGACTAGTGGTACATGGTCTTGGTTTAGGTAGGACTAGTAGTGGATGGTCTTGGTTTAGGTAGGACTAGTGGTGGACGGTCTTGGTTTAGGTATGACTAGTGGTACATGGTCTTGGTTTAGGTAGGACTAGTGGTAAATGGTCTTGGTTTAGGTAGGACTAGTAGTGGACGGTCTTGGTTTAGGTAGGACTAGTGGTGGACGGTCTTGGTTTAGGTATGACTAGTGGTACATGGTCTTGGTTTAGGTAGGACTAGTGGTGGACGGTCTTGGTTTAGGTAGGACTAGTGGTACATGGTCTTGGTTTAGGTAGGACTAGTGGTACATGGTCTTGGTTTAGGTAGGACTAGTGGTGGACGGTCTTGGTTTAGGTAGGACTAGTGGTACATGGTCTTGGTTTAGGTAGGACTAGTGGTGGACTGTCTTGGTTTAGGTAGGACTAGTGGTAAATGGTCTTGGTTTAGGTAGGACTAGTGGTGGACGGTCTTGGTTTAGGTAGGACTAGTGGTGCACGGTCTTGGTTTAGGTAGGACTAGTGGTGGACGGTCTTGGTTTAGGTAGGACTAGTGGTGGACGGTCTTGGTTTAGGTAGGACTAGTGGTACATGGTCTTGGTTTAGGTAGGACTAGTGGTGGACGGTCTTGGTTTAGGTAGGACTAGTGGTGGACGGTCTTGGTTTAGGTATGACTACTGGTACATGGTCTTGGTTTAGGTAGGATTAGTGGTGGACGGTCTTGGTTTAGGTAGGACTAGTGGTACATGGTCTTGGTTTAGGTAGGACTAGTGGTACATGGTCTTGGTTTAGGTAGAACTAGTGGTGGACGGTCTTGGTTTAGGTAGGACTAGTGGTACATGGTCTTGGTTTAGGTAGGACTAGTGGTACATGGTCTTGGTTTAGGTAGGACTAGTGGTGGACGGTCTTGGTTTAGGTAGGACTAGTGGTACATGGTCTTGGTTTAGGTAGGACTAGTGGTGGACGGTCTTGGTTTAGGTAGGACTAGTGGTAAATGGTCTTGGTTTAGGTAGGACTAGTGGTGGACGGTCTTGGTTTAGGTAGGACTAGTGGTGGACGGTCTTGGTTTAGGTAGGACTAGTGGTACATGGTCTTGGTTTAGGTAGGACTAGTGGTGGACGGTCTTGGTTTAGGTAGGACTAGTGGTGCACGGTCTTGGTTTAGGTAGGACTAGTGGTGCACGGTCTTGGTTTAGGTAGTACTAGTGGTGGACGGTCTTGGTTTAGGTAGGACTAGTGGTGCACGGTCTTGGTTTAGGTAGGACTAGTGGTGGACGGTCTTGGTTTAGGTAGGACTAGTGGTACATGGTCTTGGTTTAGGTAGGACTAGTGGTGGACGGTCTTGGTTTAGGTAGGACTAGTGGTGGACGGTCTTGTTTTAGGTAGGACTAGTGGTACATGGTCTTGGTTTAGGTAGGACTAGTGGTGCACGGTCTTGGTTTAGGTAGGACTAGTGGTGCACGGTCTTGGTTTAGGTAGGACTAGTGGTGCATGGTCTTGGTTTAGGTAGGACTAGTGGCACATGGTCTTGGTTTAGGTAGGACTAGTGGTACATGGTCTTGGTTTAGGTAGGACTAGTGGCACATGGTCTTGGTTTAGGTAGGACTAGTGGTGGACGGTCTTGGTTTAGGTAGGACTAGTGGTGGACGGTCTTGGTTTAGGTAGGACTAGTGGTACATGGTCTTGGTTTAGGTAGGACTAGTGGTGGACGGTCTTGGTTTAGGTAGGACTAGTGGTGGGCGCAGTTTAAGTAAATAAGTTCAGCATTTAAACTTCCGTTGAAGAACTTTAAAAACTTAAAAGTACAAAAATAATTTAAATGCGTTTTGAAAGGAATAACATATTGACATTGGAGATACCGTATATACGGTACTCGTTCTATAGCCCTTTCGTTCATAAGCCGATCCCCCTCTTTTTGGAAGACAATAGTATAACAAGTTTGTAACCCGCCCGTAAGCCGACCCCAAAAACAGCGTATACAAAATGGTACACATTTTTTTAAAACAACTACAAGCTTAATTCGTTGTTGAAAAAAAATATTTAACATAATTTATTAAAACATTCACAAAAATAAATAAAATGAATAAATACGGTAAGTGCAGATGTTTAATAATATATTATAGCTTCTGGTAGAGCAGTCGAATCTTGTAGAATGTAGACAAGAACCTTGATGATCTACAATTAAAACACCGATATTCAATGTACATGCAGAAATCAACTATGACCCCCTCCCCCCCCCACCCCAACAATTCCCCCTAGTTTTTTTCCAAAAAAAATTCGTCTTATGAAGGAGTATATACGGTAGTTCTATTATGGGTCAAATTTTGCTGAACATAGTTCGGCGGTGAAAATAAAAAGTGAAACCAAACCAATTCAAATTTCGTAACCAAATCATGGAAAGGAATAAATACAGTCTCTTTTGTTTTCTAATTATTGCTTCTAAATTTTTCTCCATTTAATGTATATTTGTATTTCTTAAACTTTTTAAAACAAATTTTTCTTTAAAATAGACAGTTGTCAACACATATTTGTTTGAAAGAACTTTTTTTTTAATTTATATTTTAAAAAATGTTATTTATTTTATTTCGTGAAATACCTTCAACTCAATACGTACATCTTCCATTTATGCTAGAGATCAGAAATTATGTTTAGATCTCTATCTTGTAGTCGTGTTATTGTGTTTACATACATTTGTCCAACACTGGATCAGGATTTACAAACATGAAATACTTTTACTTTTAATTCTCTTTTAGCATTTCATCTTAAGATTGAGCCACATACTTTTCTTACCTGGCATGTCATATTTTCACGTACACAATAAAAAATTAATAGTGGATCAACATGCAATGTGTCATTTATTAAATAGCACATATTCGTATTATGTTACTTAAGACACGTTTTTAACAGCAACTAATTCATAAGTTAAATATAATGTCCAATTAAATTTTAAGTGCAGTGATAGGCCATTTGAAAAAAAAATGGGATTGAAGAATAAATAGCAAAGTAGTAATATAAATATTGCATTAAATTCTTTAATGTAAGTACCCAATCAAATACAATACTGGTATAGACATTAGGTTTTTTTAAAATATTATTTCATTTAAAAAATCCTCTTTCAAACAATTTTATGCACCATTCAGATAATCATTTCATAGAATCGAATTTCAATTTTTCACCACCTCAAAATACAAGACAAATAGGGGAAAAAATGAAACTATCTCCAAGTCGAGTACTTTGAGTCCTTAAACGGTTCTCATTTGAGATTATTCATCCAACATTTTAATACACTTAAAGTTATTATCAGTGCTAAACTCTCATGGTTGCATTTTTATTTGTTTTAGATCATGTATCAATATTTTAAATTCATTAAAAGATGTGTGTTCTCGTAACAACGATTGGGTTTGATTGTTCGAGTACTAGATTTATATTGATTGTAAATAGCAATCTTTAGGAGTTTTTTTGGGACAGCTCTTCGCGATCTTTACTTCCTGACTTTTAAAACCTTGATCTGTTGACAGGTAATGATTTAAATGACCTTCGTGTGTATACCCAATCGATCTTGTCAAGGATCCCATTAACATTTAGGCATTCAATAATGGAATGGGAGAAAATAGATTACATAATCAAATACACAGTTCATATTTTTACATGCTATTCGAAGATGAATGGTGTTTATACACACACTTTGCTAATAAACCAAATTACGACAGTGACAAATCGTATTTTCTATTCCAATCTTCATTTTTATATTTGCTGTTGAAATCAATACAATTTAATCTCGGGTGTCAGTTTGCTGATCAACTTGACAAAGTGAACAATTGGCAATCTATATGAGAGACTAAACGCCTAGTAAAAGAGATACAGCAATTTAACATTCAATAGGAGGACTATATAATTACTTTTAATGCGCTTTTTTGTCTGTATGCCGAGAACATGACACTATAGAAGAAAAAAGTGATATGCTTGCTATTACTCGCGGCTACTAATAGTCTAAAAATTAATTTCTAAGAGAGTTAATTTAAAATAAAAGACTTATTCCTAGAGCATCATTAACAGTTCAACAAAATAGTCTTTAGGTTTCAATGAATGTAACAAAGTCATCACTAGTGCTAGAAATTTATCAATTCACTTTGGATTTTTTCTTTAAATGGATACCGTTACTACCATAAACAGTTTTCTTCAAAGTAGCGTTTATAACAAAATAGTAAGAAACATGTCACATCCAATCGTTGCTGAGCACTTGCTACAAACTTTAGTAACTGATGATCAGTTTGCTGCCATTGAGGGCCTCTACGCTGCTGTCGGTGCGATGATTTCCATATTTGGACTGGTGACCAACGCAATAACGATAAAAACATTTGTGGCCATGGGAGCAGACGACGGCATGACGGTGTCCTTCTTGTGTCTGTCGTCTGCCGAGTTTGTCTGCTTCTTGGCATTGTTGGGACAGGAATTATCGATGACGATTTGGGTGATTGAGATGTTAAGTGGTTATAGAATTGTGTTTTCCATTCAACCCTTGGCTGTCAACAACTTCTTCGGCAACATTCGAAATTGTCTTTTCCTTATTCCCGTCCTTATGACCGTCTACATTTCAGTGGCTAAATGTATGTGCGTTGTCAAACCTCTACATTTTAAGAACATGTTCCCGGTGAGAAGGACCTTGTGGATTATGACTGGGTTTTGTGTTTTCGCTATCCTTAGCTATGCGCCTGTCTTGGCCAGCATTGGCGTGTCCGAGAAGTACGACGAGAAAGTAAACAAAACTAGACCAATGCTGTGGACATCCCCAGATCTGGACGTCATTAAAAATGTTGTATGGACCACACGAGATTCTGTGTCATGTTTAGCGTCTGAAGTTATCATAATTGTGTGCATCTACCTCATGTCTGACGGATTGATTCGTGCTACCAAATTCAGAGAGTTGTCAACATCCAGAGATGATTCAGTCAGCTGTCGAGGTCATCATACAACGGTAGGTAAAGGCGTTAAGGGGAACACTGCCCATCTCGGGGTCAACGAACTCCAGGTGATCAAACAGGTGGTTCTCATCTCAGCCCTGTACATCGTTGGCAACACGCCGAAGATTGTCGTCTTCTTGGCGATGTCTGTTGTGCCAGATTTGAGTATTGGTAAACGGTTTGAAAATCTGGTTATTATCCTCGCTAACACAAGGGAGATGATTGAGATGTTCATGTCTGCTGTAAACATATTTATTTACTACCAATATAATTCTAAATTTCGGAGATTTTGTAAATTTTGATTTGAAAATAGTTGTCTCCTTCAGTCAATAATATTTTATGAAAACCATTTATTAATCATCATTTTCAAACTATCTTCAACTGTTGATATAGATTTCTTCTTCTCATGTTTTCTAGTTTTATTTGTCATAACTTGTTCCCGCCGATAAATGTTTGACACTACTGCAGTTGTAGCACTACTTTCAAAAAATAATTTAAAATAATATTTTAACTTTCCCACATGTATGTCTTTATAGGCACAATAAATTTGTGGTATGGGAGCACATTAAGAATTCTTAATATTCAACTTTAACTGGTGGTTAATTCAATAAAGTTCTTTTGTGCGTATCCCACTGCCACATTAAATGATTTTTTTAAAATACTTGAAAATAACTGATTTGACTTTTCGTTCTGTAAACTTATGTGGAACTTATTACCCGTGTATGAGATACTTTTCATCGATATGTCTTTGTTTAACTACTTCCCTTAGCAGATGTTGGGGAAAAATGTAACTGCATCAAATCAAAGAAATATGCTGTAAAATATTATTGCTGCGTTCACTATACGAACTTTTTATTTCTGATAACTGCAGATCAAAGCTAACTTTCCATCTAGAGACTTAGATATGAAGAGAATGATTTATCACACTTCTTACCAATGTCATATCGGTTTTATTGATCAAAGAGGCTGTTCTCCTCGCCGCTACGTACTGCTTCTTGTAATCGTGTACGTACTTATGTTTGTTGTGGGACATGTGAATTATGTGACGTCGGAAAATCGTCTGTCTACATTATTTGTAGGTGATTGCTTTGTTTTATTGACCACAAATCATGTGTGAACATTTTATGAATCATCTAAGTGGTTGCTAATCGAATTAAACACTTGCTGTTTTATTTGATGCTCATGTATAATTCCAACTTCGTGTTTGTAGTTTAGATTTTACGTTTCTTATACCAGAGGCCAATGGACTAATATGAAAACATCCATCTTATAAAAAATTATTTTCTCAACGAGGTGGTATTTCCTCTGTTCGATAAAGTAAACCTTTCAAAATTTGTTAAATGATGAGATTTTTTTGAATACATCAAATTTCAACTAAGGTTGAGTAAAGTTTAGATTAAATTTGTTATGTAAAAAATTGATTGGTTTGTTTTCAAAACAGTAGTCGTTAAATGATGTAAATGTCCAATGGGCAATAGTTCTTATCAGCTATTCAACTAGAATTAATCAAATAAAATGAAAAGTATGTAGTTAATTTCATCATTGTTTTTTTAAATTATATAACATTTTAAACTGTAATTATATAGAGATACTTTGAAACCTGAAGACGGTAGCAAAAAAGTGTTTCTTTTTTGTATTATAAAACGTTTCCACTTAAATTATTCGGAATGAATAAGCCCCGTGGATTATGTATGATTAAACACATTTTTTTCAATTTGTTCCCTTTAAATAGATTACATTTAAGTTTATTTCAAGTCTAAAACGAATCAATAATCTGGTTTTTCTTTTAAAAATGTCAAGGTTTATAAAATTTGTGGAAAAAATTCAAAACATTCAAGATAACTCATTTCTACTGATTGTAACTAGAGGTGACATTTGGCACTGTTTGTAGAACCGATGACGAAGTAAACATTTAGGAATTTATTTTAAATTGTTGGCAACGATAAATAAATATTAAACCACCCCCTCCCCACACACACACATACACACACAGAGAAATTAAGATATGACGAATTTGATCAAGCCTTGTGTAGTTATAGAGATAAGTTAAAATGTAAACAATTATTACAATCGGCTCCACATCTTCTACAACCGACAATCCTAATCAAGAGTGGCTCATTTTTTTTTACTGACAAACTCACTTTGTGTTTGTAAATTAAATAGTAGATTTATATGAAATTTTATCGATTAAATGGCTTTTAAAAATGAAACTTTATTTTAAACTTTCTGCATTTAGTAAACGTTTAAGATTATGATTAATCATAATGTAAAATTTATAGTTTAAATAATACAAAAATACGATTAAAAATTATAAAGTTACTAATAAGGAAGTATATATATAACATATATATAAGTGATTGTTGTTAGATAAATGCCTCTAGTTAAACCTTCATTTATATCTTCACTTACTACGATAAAAGGAAAAAATATTTAAAATTATGTAGTTTCAATTCTTAAAACTATTATTATTCACAGGCCTTTCAAGAAATTGTTCAATAGTTGTGATAAGCTTTCAGAATGGAAGAAATGGATGCCGCACAAAACAGTCAATCCAACAGTAGCCTTTTACAATCATTCACCATACCAACAATAACATTCATGGACACTGTGATAACAGATTATCAGTATTTCCTCCTAATGACGATGTTCAACGCCTTGAATACAATTATCTCAATGTTTGGACTAGTTGCTAACTCCATTAACATTGAAGTTTTTCGGAAACTCAGTAGAGGTGATGGTATTTTTACTTGTTTCTTGATTTTATCGTCACTTGATTGTCTTTGCTGTTATTCAGCATTGATTCAACAGTTATCTATGACAATATGGATTCTAGAAATAGAAAGCCTCTTCATACTAGTTTTTTCTATTCAACCCATGGCCATGTTTGTCATGTTTGCCAACATTCGTTCTTGTCTATTTAATGCCACAGTTTTAATAACGTTATACATTTCCATAGCCAAATGTATGTGTGTTGTTAAACCAATGCACTTTAAAAACATGTTCTCATTCAAGCGGACATCGTGGGTGTTGAAAGGAATTTGTATATTTGCACTGGTCAGTTATATTCCAGTATTTTCTAGCACTTGGGTAATCCCCCAATACGATAAAGCTGTCAACATGACTCGCCCAATGTTGTGGCTGACCCCTTATCGAGAAATCATTCGTAGTGTCGTGTGGACTGTCAGAGATACAATTCCTTCAGTGGTATCAGAAATTATCATCATTATCTGTGTCATCTTCATGTCAAAAGGTTTAAGGCGAGCTGTGAAATTTCGGGAAAACTTTAAACAGAGGAAACCGGAATCGATGACAGGAAGAGGAAAGAAAGGAACAAGAAATAATTCCAGGAATGCATTCCTCTCGGAGATACATGTCATCAAGCAGAATATTCTCATTGCTATGATTTTTATTGCTGGTAACACACCCAAGATTTTTGTCTTCATGGCACTGGCGTTCGTTCCTGATCTGAATTTCGGAAAACGTTACAAAAACCTTTATTTGGTTCTGATGTACTCAAGAGAGGTCCTTGAAAATCTTATCACAGCCGGAAATTTCTTTGTGTACTTTACATACAACTCGAAATACAGGCATTGTTGCCCTTTGGTAACTACATGTAAAACATTTCGACGCGTTGATTTGAAGATCTTCTCCTCTAACAAAATTTAACCCATTTTTTATTAAATTAATTTTTTTATTAATCATATATATATATATATATATATATATATATATATATTATATATATATATATATATATATATATATATATATATATATATATATATATATATATATACATCAAACTTTCTTTGCGTACGTACGTAGGTACGTACTGTGGGCTTTGTCACACATACTTTTTTACATGGATTGATGGATCTCGACCAAACTTGGCACATATATCCATAATTATCCGGATGAAAATCTAGAGGCGTTTTTAACTTTACATCAGTCACGGTGTGGGGCCATGGGCCCATTCAATTTTATAATTATATCATTAAATAAATTGCGAATGAAAATTTTGATAATTATCTTAAAGAACCGAGAATTATTGTTCCTATTTCGTTCGATACATTTCTCGAAATATGGTTTGTCATTTCTAAAACCGGAAAACGGCACAGCTCAATGAGTAAAGTTCTATTTTTAGATTATATTTTAGCGGTGTTATGAAGCCTAAATACAGTCAAATAACTATATTCTCAAAATTGTTAGCATAGTAAAATTACGAAACAGTTTTTCATTTTTCAACAGGATAGTACTGGAATATTTGATCCCGACTATATATCACATTATGCAACGGGATCATAATTGGTTATGAAATCCTAATGAAGTATGAAATCATATTGGGTAAACGGATTTTACCAAACATGGGATACCCTTATGCAACGGGATAATACTGAGCTATGTGATCCCTTCAAAGTGAGGTATTTAATAGGGAAAAGGGATTCACTTTATGAATGGGATTTTATTACGCAACGGGATCATAATGGGGAATGTAATCTAAAAAAACGTGGAATCATATTGGGGAAAGGGGTTTTACCTAGAACGGGATCCCATTATTCAACGCGAACGTAATGGGTAGGCTAAAAAATTGGATCGCTAATGCGGGCCCAGAAAAAGCCGGGTATATCAGCTAGTTAACAATAAATAACTTCTAATCTAAGCGTAATGTTTGTAGTTTTTTCTATGAAAATGAAAACTCATAAATTAAAGAAATATTTGTGTGTTTTTTTCTTTTTGTGGGAGAAATTAGACAAAATTGTAATTTTTCTTTTTGCTTGAAAGCTATCTACAAATTTATTTGAAAAACAGATTCGTCAAATTGATCAATGGAAAGTGTGTCAAATATAAACAGTTGAACAGGAATTTCGGTAGAACGGAATTATGATTGTTTTTTGTACATGAACAGTTGTTCAAATTGTATTCTTATTAAGGCTTTTTATAGTGAAATACCAATGGGGACAATTTAAAAAAAACAATTTTCGGAATTTAGCTTAAATTAAACATTCTAATTGATCCTAGACAGTTGTAAATTTGGGAATAAATAAAACATAACGTTTCAATATATGGCATTAGCATGAATCCAGGATAACTCCACTCTTCAGATGACACATGAATTATGAATTAAATCCATTTATTTTCTTTGTACAATTTGTTTCATTAATTTTAATTGGTCAATGTTTTCATGTGACATATCTTTAATCTGATATGTTTTCAGCATGTGATATTTCCGACTTCATTATTTTCATCCTGCTAAGTTTTGTTATTAGACCAAACCTTTCAGGAACATCTGAGCAGCGAGTATCACTTTTGACATATTTGTTATTTTTTCATTTTCCCCAAGAGATTGATCAGTTGTTAAAATCTACAAAGTAATAGTCTCCTGTACAACAGGAATATTCATTTGAAAGTGTTGGGCACTGAGTGCTCATATTTATCCAGCCATGTGGTGAGTCTTGTGTTTTCATTTGATTAATAAAAGATTTTGTCGAAATGATTTATTTTATATACGTTCTTGACTTCGTCTTAGGTGGTTGTGACATACTGTTTGTTTGGAGTTTGAGCTAACTGCTAGGTACATGATGTTGAGCTGAATAATGGAATTTCCACCAAGGCCTCCATAAAAGTAGAATAAAAATTTAATGTGTATAAAAATAGATTACGCAAAGAAAGCATGTAGGGAAGTGTAGATAAGTAATGAAAGTAGGGACTAGGTTTTACAATTTTAGGTGAATGTTAAATATTTATTAAACAGGTCACTGAGTGGTTCTTAAAACTTGTTCTGGGGCGTTTTAGTTCAAAATATCCCTTGATCGGGTTTTCCCTAAAGAAACAAATTATCATTAGGTTTCATGAATTATTATTCCCTGTAAAGTTTTATTTTTTAAGCAATTAAATTTGAATCTGGCCATAATCTGTCCGACCATGGAAAGGAGAGAAGTTCCGAAATTTTACAACTGCTTTTCTTTCATATGCGTGTGGTATTTGAAAATTTGAGATTTTGAGAGTAATAAACATGCTTTTAAAAATGTGTGTTTTTGTCAGAACAGGGTTATGACATTTCCCATTATTTTATTTTTACGCTTGCTCACACCTTGTGTTTTGTTGATTTTATTTTATTTTTATTTTTTAATTACGTTATTTCATCAATAAAGCGCACGTTTTTTTTTAAATTAAAGACATCCAAAAATTCAATCAAGAGCTATCTATTATCTCGTCACACAATTTTTTAATACAAAAGTTTCAGTTCAATATTAAATATTTGAACATATCAGAAGAAAACAAAATATGGAATTGTTTAAAAATCAAATTAAGTGTTCATAAATCTCAAAAAAAAACTTTACTTAAATTCTTTGTAAAAAAATTTTTTTTAAATAACAAAATTTTCAAGAATTTTTCTGACACATTCAGACGTAACCCTAAAAGGAGTTGACTGTCAATATAAAAATATCAAAATCCTGCTAAAAGGAAAGAATACCTTACCTAACATTGTTAAAGTTTTACCTTATGACTATATTGTACATGATCCTACTAACAGATAAAAACGATATCTTTGGATTCCCCTCAGAGAACTATTACTGCACACATTGTTTAACAGGCGATGTTGAGTTACTGATACATTTATTGATTTTCTTAACGTACTTCTAGATAATGTTCATTATCTGTCTACTAATTTCATGGCAAATCAAACTCATTTCTTGTCATACTAAAAGAAGAAATAAAACAAACCCGTAAAAACAAAGTGTTTGACTATAAATTCCTTATATATGAGACATAACTAACAGTATTGATTATGTTCAAACGCGACAAACATTTATAGACTGAATCTGTCTTAACTCCCCTTTGCTTTATAACCCGGGGGGGGGGAGGGGAAAGGTCTGGTCACCGATCGCTGGACCGAGCTCAGCGTGACACGTAAAATGTAAACAAAAGCACGCCGTTACATCGACGATGTGGCGTCAACGCGCGAACTGAACTGTCACGTGAAAAAAAAACAATAACAAACTGTGAAATTGAATTACATACCTCGTATAGAGATAAACTAAAAATTAATTAATTTAATTACGGTACGTTCGATCGATCTGAAATTTCGATACGATGCATTGTTAGGTGACACAAGTCTATGTGCCAAATTTCAGATCGACTGCATCACAAAAGTGGGTCATTTTTTACTTTTGTTTTGCCACCCGACGAAGAAATGACGACAGACAGAGAGAGAGACAAGATTTCGAAGTTAATATATACTGATTTAAGTTTTTTTAAAGGAAGACATTCATTAAGTTCAACATATTTTTATATGGCTGAACACCCCTATTTACCGGAGTAAACGGGACAATGAAACATACCTTTAAAATTGAATCCACTCTCGATCACATTTGAACAGAATAACATGATCTGAAAAATTTAATTTTTCTAAGATGAGAGGGCATGATCCTAAATGAGTTCAAGTAATTTTAAGTTTTAAGAAATTCGGACAAAATTCAAAACAAACTTTAGTTCACTAAAAACTAAAACATTCAGCACATATAATTATGTTGTGATTTTTGTCCAGGTGAACGTAGTACGGTACATTTAGTGTAATATTAGGATATAAAACTAAAATCAAAATAGAACTGAAAAGGTTACTGCTTGAATATCACTAGTAGGAGAATATTTGTAAGTGATCAACACCATAGAACAAATCTGAATTATTATATTTTTTAAAAACTTTTAAAACATTCTGAAAGCTTAATCGCAGCCCAACTTTGTTTGATTAAATGACTTACCTGGAATAATAATATAGGAAATTAAAGCCTTGATGTCAATTTGTGTTTACCTCTTTAAACATAAATTAAACTGTGAAGTGCTTGTGGAGTTCCATATTTCAAGGATGTTCACTGAACCTGTCATAAAGCTTTTTTTAGATTCAATTATATTTCTGATGTGGGACCAGTGTCACAATAGTTAAATGGTCATTTTTAGACTTACCTCTGATATTACGGTCTATTTTTTTAATTTAAATTTAATCCAGTACACTGGCAGGTCAAATAATAGGATATGGATATGCAACAAGATTAATACGACTTAATCACATCTGAATCATAACTTAGTTTCATCTGAAACATGACGTAGTCAAATCTTAAACATGGCTTAGTCACATCTTAACATGACATAATGACATCTTGAATACGGCCTAGTAATATGAAGACAATAGTGTTAAAAGTACTTAAGGCTCAAAATATTATCTTATCTTATCTGTTTACAGACGCTCCTTCTATACAGAAGATTATTGCGTCCTACGCTTATCTATGGTTTGTGTTTAGTCCTGCATTTTTATTAGAGTTTTAAATGTTGATAAAGTGTTGGTTTTCCTGGATTCTTCAGGCAACCCATTCCACGCCCTAATTCCGGACGGGAAGAAGGAAAACTTGTATGTGTTTGTTCTTGCATACGGAATAAGAAAGGTGTTTTTATCCTTATGTCTATCTGAGGGTTGTATTAAGTTATCTTTGTGTTGTATTTCTAAATTAGAATTAATTGCTTTATGTATGATTACTACTTTGCTCTTGGTTCTTCTATCCTCTAGTGTTTCAAGGTTTAATGATTTAACTAATGGTGTTACTCTTGTCAGTTTCGAATATTCTCCAGTAATGAATCTGGCAGCTCTTTTTTGAATTTGTTCTAGTTTATCAATGTTTTCTTTGGTGGATGGGTCCCATATAGAAGATGCATATTCTAGTGCAGGTCTCACCAAAGTGAGGTAGCATTTTAGTTTTATATCTCTATTACATTTGTTAAAGTTCCTTTTTATAAAGCCTAATGTTTTGTTTGATTTTTTAATAACTTCATTGACATGGGGATTCCATGATAGTTTCTCAATATTATGAAATATTAATTTCAGATATTCAAGTTACAATCCATCTTCTTTATTTCTTCAATTGAATTGTTTACATTTTTTATTTTTTATTTTTGGGTTGTTAAAAAATTTGACCTAATCGCATTTTATTGTTTTCTAAAGTAGATTTGCCTAAACAAGATTTGACAAGTCCATATTTGAATTGGTTTTAACAAATGTTAATTAATTATTTTTAGCACTTTAGACTTCGTATTATTTTTTAAATCCTTTATATTAACTCGTGTTGTCAGCTTGAGGCAGGCAGGCGGGCGGTGCCGAAAAAACTTTGGATCGCTTTTTAACCCACTTTCTCGTAAGCTAGTGAGCTGAAATTTTGCAGGCAGAATCGTGCCGATGATAAAAATGATATATCAAATTTTCAGATAAATCGAATGTACCGTAATTAAATCAATGATTTTTTAGATTATCTTTATTTATCTCTATGTAACTTTTAAAATATTTTTTGCTATAGTGTCGTGGTGCGTATTATATTGAACAACCTTTCCTGTCGCGCAATAAGGTGCGTATTTTAATAATAATAATAAAATTAAATTGGTAATTTTTATAGCTCTGTTTCCCGGCAAGGAGCCGGGCTCACAGTGCTTTACAATACATGGAGATAATAACATACATATAATAATTTAAATATACATTCTTTTCATTTTATTGAAAATACTTTTTATAAACATATTCCTGATCGGTGCCAATTATATTAAACATGTTTTACGAGAACTAACTAAAATTGTGTATTTTTGGATTGTCGTGCGCTGCGTATTATAATGAACATTCTTTTAGTTATGTCTCCTATATAAAGGATTTATTGTCAAAAACTTGGGTTTTTTAGGGTTTTTTTCGTTACTAAAGGCTATGTTACATCTTGAGTATGGCTGAATAATAATATCTTTTACATGGCTCAATCACATCTTGTGTACGGCATCTTAAAACTGCCTAGGGATCAGAGTGTAACATAATATTTACATCTTAAGACAATAAAACGAGGAATTTAAAATGTAGCCATTGTAAGGATCAGCTAGAAAAGTATAACGATTCTTTTACACGACTTTTTATGAGCATATTGTATTAGGTAAAAGTACGTCTTACTACCCAACACAACCATCTCTGTGTTTTTAGTTCCATCATTTTTTGAAACGTTGGAATATTGACAATTTTCTTTTCTCCGCGTATTTTCATCAAACAGTATCATCTAACGCTGACCGCATTCAGTCTTATTTTATTAACACATTCACATATGATATGTGTAAATGGTATACTTGTCATATGTGTTTTCTGTAGGAGTTCTCACAATACAAACTTTCGTGCAATAAATCCTTGAAATACTATTGTCAACAAAATAACTTTAATATGCACATTATATACAAAAGTATAACTTTGAGGTTTCACAACGTGGAGACATCAGCCGCACATCCACCATTACTTTCTATCAACTGGGGACGCGGTGGTCGAGTGGCAGCGCACTGGACTGCCGTACCGATTGTCACGGGTTCGAATCTGTGTGAAGGCAAGCGATTGTTCCCGGGGCCTAGGGCGTCCCTGAGTCACCCAGCTCTGAATGGGTACCTAACACTACATGTAGGCGGCTGGGTAATGCGTGGAACCCACAAAGCCGTGGCCTGTGAACGCTACTATCTTCTACATAGAAGGAGCGTCTGTATAGATAAGATAAGAAGATAACTCCTTTCGCGCCCTTTTACCCATGTGACCTCTCTGTCACTAATCTCGTGATTATCACGTGACAATATGATAAATAAAAGCTAAATGTAGAGACTGTCAGATTTGTTCTGTTCTCCCTTACATAATGTGTTGTTAATTTGTGTCTATTTCAATTATTTCCGGATGAAAGCAGTAATTTCCAATTGTTTGTTAAGTTCATTCAATCGTTTTAAATATAAAACACTTGCTGATTTAAAATATTGTACAAAAATTATGGTCATTAGTTATTTTAATTTTTCCAAAAGGTGAATCATGACAGAAATTTCAGTTTCCAAGCTTTGTTGCATATTAAAGAAACTCTGTTATTAAAATTCACTGCGCTACTATTAAGTTTTTGAGTTTATTTAAAATAAAAATCTTTAAAGTTGTCTAAATTCTTTGAATAAATATATGGCGGGGGTATAAATATTCTATTTAATTGTAAAAACCAACTACGCTATAATTTGATTCGGAGACTTATTTTATATCTCAGGATGCGGTTTAACATTTAATTCATTTTTATTGATTTACCTGTCAAAATCAAATTTTAGAAAATATATGTTAGTATAATGCTTTAATGATTTTAAAGTAAAAGTTCGTAAACGAAGAAAATATGTAAAGAAATTAATGTCATAGCTCCTTTTCAGAATATATAATTATGTTAAGAATCTGATTCAAACTCAATCATTACTAGATAATTATAAGAATTTCCAGTTAAAAATCAATTATAGTTTAGCAAATAAGTGTCTGAAATAGTTTTCAAATTTCTATGTTTCGGAATATCAATTGGTATTAATAACGGTGAGAAAATATTCTAAGAATTTCTATAAAAAAACAATTCAAGTATCGATGTAGGGATGCCCTTAAAAACATTACCCAGAAATAAAACAAATGCCGTCATAAAATGTGTTACTTGAATGTATGTTTTGTCAAGTAACTTTAATAGATAAAAAGTTCATCCGTGATTGCTAGGGTTATTTATAAATTAACTAGAACTCTTTTTGAATTTTTAAAGATGTTTTATTGAATTAGTTTCTTGAATAATTCGACTTGAAAGAGACACACATGCATTTTAAATGTAGGTTATCTGATACGTTGCATAGCGCATATTTAAAGTTTGTAACGTCATTCATAAATTAATTCATCTTCACAGTAAAAACTGAAAACAATTCTCTTGAACGCCCTGATGATCGCAACAATAGGTGCTGACATCGGTACATTCTCAACGTGGGCTCTGTCCTATGACTTTAACATGACGTCAACAGACAGCAGTGGCATCAGTCCAACCATCGACATTCTCCTACCAGACAGTCCACCCATTGACAGCCTCCTACCAGATGACCAGTACGCCATTGTGATGTCCACCTTCACCTCGGTCGGTACCATCATGTCCTTATTCGGACTTGTGACCAACGCCATCAATATCAAAACCTTTGTAGCCATGGGAGAGCGGAAGACGGCGTCACAGTGTCTTTTTAAATCCCTTATATTAACTTCGCGGCCGTCTCTCTCAGTCTGTCGTCATCTCATGGGCGGGCGGGCGAAAAAACAAAAGTCGAAAATGACCCACTTCCAGTGATCCGATCGAGCTGAAATTTGGTACACGAACCCGTCTCACCTAACAATGCATCGTATTAAAATTTCAGATCGATCGATTGTACAGTAATTAAATTAATGCATTTTTAGTTTTTCCTTATATAACGTATGTAATTCAAATTCACGGTTTTTTATTGTTTTTTCCCACGTGAAAGTTTGAGTTGACGCTTTGAGGCGACCCATCGAAGAACCGGGATGCTTTTGTTTACATTTTACTTGTCGCGCTGAGCTCGGTCAAGCAAATCGGGGACCAGACTTTTTCCCTCCCCCCCCCCAGGGTTATGAAGCAAAGTTGCGTTAAGACAGATTCAGTCTGTATGTTTGTCGTGTTTGAAAATAATCAATACTGTTAGTTATGTCTCATATATAAGGGATTTATAGTCAAAAACTTTGTTTTTACGGGTTTGTTTTATTTAAATCCCTTATATTAACTTCACCGGCGTCTCTGTCATCATCTCTCTCAGTCTGTCTTGGGCGGGCGGAAAAACAAAAGTAAAAAATGACCCACTTACCGTAATCCGATCAAGCTGAAATTTGGCACACGGACCCGTCTCACCTAACAATGCATCGTATCAAAATTTCAGATCGATCGAACGTACCGTAATTAAATTAATGCATTTTTAGTTTATCCTAATATGAGGTATGTAATTCAAATTCACTGTTTGTTATTGCTTTTTCCCACGTGAATGTTTGAGTTGACGCGACCCATCGAAGTACCGCGTGCTTTTGTTTACATTTTACGTGTGGCGCTGAGCTCGGTCAAGCGAATCGGTGACCAGACTTTTCCCCTCTCCCCCTCCCACCCACCCCTTCCACCCCCCCCCTAGGGTTATGAAGCAAAGTTGAGTTAAGACAGATTCAGTCTGTAAATGTTTGTAGCGTTTGAAAATAATCAATACTGTTTGTTATGTCTCATATATAAGGGATTTATAGTCAAAAACTTTGTTTTTACGGGTTTGTTTTATTGTTCTTGTCGTCTGCCGAGTTCGTCTGCTTCCTCGCGACGGTGGGACAACAAATGAGCATGGCATTGTGGGTAACTGAAATACTCAGTCGCTACACAATCGTATTTCCGTATCATCCCATGATCTTCAACCTCTTCTTTGCTAACACCCGGAACTGCCTGTTCACCATTGCAGTTCTAATCACACTTTATCTATCCGTGGCTAAATGCATGTGTGTAGTTAGACCTTCACATTTCAGAAACATGTTGTCTAAAACTAGAACGATGTGGATCATGACAGGAATTTGTGTATTTGCCGTTTTTAGTTAACTCCCCACCCTCGTTAACATTGAAGTCACGTGGCAGTTTGATAAAAAAACATCAATAGAACCCGACTTGTGTTTTGGTCTTCAAAAGACAGAGATGTCGTTAAAAATAGCGTGTAGAGTAGACGATGAGGGACTCCTGCCTCTCTGTGATATCCCAGGTCGTCGTCGTCTACTGTATCTTTGTTATGTCCAAAACTCTGGTTCATGCAGCTGAGTTCAGAGAGTCGTCCAAATCTGGAAACATTGAAATCACTAATAATTGCTCCAGGGTATCACATCACGACCTGAGAACGAGGCTTAGCACCACCGAGCTACAGGTGATGAAACAGGTAGTGGTCATCTCTTTGATTTATATCGTGGGAAATACGCCGAAGGTGGCCATCTTTGTTGGGCTGTATGTTGTCCCCTACTAGGCAGTTTCAAACTCCTATTCTTTATTAATCTAAAGACTTATAAAACTAATGCTACTGAGCTGAAAAACATTGGAGCTGAAGTAGTGTACCAACATGACAATTATGTGCTGGTACATTTAATCGATTTTAACGTAGGTAAACTACTGGAACAAAGTTGTTGGCGTAGTTATATGGTCTTTTCTTTCAAAGCAAAATTATTTTAATGTTAATGTCTTTTTTGTGTGGAATAAATAAAAATGATAATAAAATGCTATCTAATGAATTAAAACTTGCAAACACAAAAGTAGCCACTCTTGAACAAGTGCTCAACATTACCATTTTTTTTTCTTTTGCAATTGGAAAGAATCATAGATTGGATAAAAAGAATAAACTATTAATAAAGAACAAAACAAAGTTGCAAGAGGTTCTTACGACATTTCTAAAAAGATTTTAAATAATTGATGATCTTAAAATAATGGACTGCAGAGGCCCAACGTGTGTTAATATTTCTTCATGGCTGAAAAGTATGCAGGAGTTAAAGAAAAACGCAAAAAATTAAATGTCAATGTCAAATCTCGCACAAAAAGTTCATTTAACCAATTTTGTTTACATGATACTCCTACTGAAACGAACTCTCTAACTCTCACTGTTTTAGTATACTAGAACGTTGTTACGCATTCTTTTCCATGTCCATACTTCGTTTGGAATATCAAATTGCTTCTACAAGCAATGCATTAAACAGAATTCAGGATACAAATAGTGAATATACCATGGTATACATTTTGAGGTTATTTTTAAAGCTATAGAAGAATTGATAGATGCAGACAAAAAGCTCAACACACGAACAGACGCAGGAACTTTGATAGTCACAATGAAATCTTTTTATTTTCTAATTTATAATTTATATCAAAGATGCCCGAAATTATTTACAAAACTTATAGTGTTCAACAGAGGCTTCTCACAGAGAAACTAATGGAATACTAAGGGATGCTTTGACATTTAATAAAATTTTATGTGGAAAGTTTTATTCTTCATAATAATAACATGAGATTACTGTAGAAATTCATGTGGATTTTTGGCAGTTATATCGAATTTAGAAAACAGATAAGATTTTCGTACACCAGCTAATATACTGGACTTTGAAAATTTTGCCTTCAAATTAGAGTATACAAAATATCTCACGTGTCATTGTCAAACAAGGAATATTTGAACCCCACGGGTAAAAAAGAATAAATGAATTCAAGACCAGTTAATTTATTCAAATTTTTTAAAAGTATTTAGGCTAGATTTAACCTGCCTAAAATATATCATTAATTCGAACAATGTCTTAAATAATGCAATGTGTTAAAATAGATTCTCTAAAATTAAGTTAATAAAAAATTAATTAAGATCAATAATGAATACACCAAGATTATCTAATCAATAGTTATTTTGGCTATTGAGCATGGTATGGCTGAAAACAATTATTGTGCAATGAGGAAAAACATAAAACTTCAATTTTATTCAAGAAATGAAGCTTTTCTCTTGATTTATAACACAAAAATGTATTGTGTCCTTATTTTTATTTTCTAATAAAGACTACCTAGTATCTTTACTTTACGGGCCGTCCATAAATGGTCACCGATTTTGGTCCCCCCCCCCAAAATAAAATCACACCCTGTCGTCACAAAAACTTAGACCTCCCCTCCAATATGACGTCACAAAGCTGTGACCCCTTCCTCCTGAAAGCAGTATTTTCTATTTGAAAATTAGCATGTTTCAAATAATTTTGTTGTCATGTTAGTATGTATTTAGTGTAAGACTGCACTGTAGTATCGTAACACGCGTGAATCCATGTAAAACATCATACAAAATAGTAAGAAATCGAATATTTAAGTGGAACTTTGATTTAAAGTAGCGTGTTTTTACGTGGCGTCACAATTCTTACCCTCCCCCCCCTCGTCACGCATCGTCATAAATATAGGTGTGTGACGTCATTTATGGACGGATCTTACAGCATACATAAAAATTTGTAGTGTTCTTATTATTACTTTCTAATTATTTTTTTAACTTTATAGCTTTAACATATTTTTCCGGGGGGGGGGCAAATTTGTGTTCTGCCCCGGCCGGCACATACCCACGCTACGCCGCTGCTTGTTACAATGTTGGCAATGATTCAATCTTGGCAAAATAGAACGCGGCTTTTTGAGATTACAGATAAGAAAATACTGTTGCAAATAAATTCAATATCTTGAACAGTATGATCGAGCGATTCGAGAACATCGAGTGAAAAAATGGTAAAAACTTGTCATCTCAAATCAAACTGAGCTCCTAGCCATTTTAGGAGATACAGTTCGCGAAAAATCATTTTTCAGAAACAATATACCAAATATTGTTCCATATTATTCGATAGCTCTTTATATATTTCACTTAAAAGATCAAATAAGTCCAGGTGTATGATATCTTATCTTATCTGTTTACAGACGCTCCTTCTATACAGAAGATTATTACGTCCTACGCTTATCTATGGTTTGTGTTTAGTCCTGCATTTTTATTAGAGATTTAAATGTTGTTAAAGTGTTGGTTTTCCTGGATTCTTCAGGCAACCCATTCCACGCCCGAATTCCGGACGGGAAGAAGGAAAACTTGTATGTGTTTGATATGGAAAGATTGAAAATCAAAAACATTACTTACTAGCAGTGGCGTAACAACGGCTTGGCATTGGGGCAGTTGCCAAGGGCTCCGGTCTGCGCCAATTCAAAAGGGCGCAGCTAAATCTCTAATTTTAATTTTGTTATTTAACAAATGGGCGCCAAAAATAAATTAGCCAAGGGCGTCAAAAACCCAGTTACGCCTCTGCTTACTAGAATTTTTCAAAGTTTTCATTGAAGCAAAAGTGAATCTGCATACAACATATCTTAAATGATTTTAAATAAACATAAGTTTTGCTCAAATATGATCTCTGAAAATTTTTAATTGGCTGTACATTTCTTTGAGTGATATAAATAAAACTCAAAATACAGGCGAAATTCGTCTTGATATTGAAAGTGTTAGCACGTCTTAATGAATGTTCTTTTTTTAAATATGCAGCAATAGTTAGAATTTATAATGTTAAAATGTTTTCGTGAACATTGAATTTTTTTTAAATATATATATTTTCGGAAATTAACAATGAAAAATTGTTTCGTTTATGCTGTAAAATGCTTCTATTATCCTAACAAATGCTGTTTGCGCATAATAATAATAAAAAATTCAATGTTTTCAAAACGTTTTCTTTTCAAAATAATGTAAGAAATATTTTTTAGAAAAAAGTAATCAGTTTCGCTACAAATTACTTCAGCCGTTTCGATAAATGCATTATGCATTGTTCTTAATGTTTAAAAACACAAATATAATTAATTTTTTAAATCCCTTATATTAACTTCACCGCCGTCTCTCTCTTTCTCTCTGTTGTTCTGTCGTCATCTCTCTCTTGGGCGGGTGGAAAAACAACAGTCAAAAATGACCCACTTTCCATAATGCGATCGAGCTGAAATTTGGCACACGGACGCGTCTCACCTAACAATGCATCGTATCAAAATTTCAGATTGATCGAACGTAACGTAATTAAAATAATGCATTTTTAGTTTATCCTTATATAACGTATGTAATTCAAATTCACGGTTTGTTATTGTTTTTTTACCACGTGAGAGTTTGAGTTGACGCTTTGACGCGACCCATCGAAGTACCAGCGTGCTTTTGTTTACATTTTACGTGTCACGCTGAGCTCGGACCAGCGATGGGTGACCAGACTTTTCACCTCTCCCACCCCCCACCCCCCTCCCCCCAGGGGGATGAAGCAAACTTGAGTTAAGACAGATTCAGTCTGTAAATGTTTGTCGCGTTTGAAAATAATCAATACTGTTA
Organism: Ampullaceana balthica; assembly: GCA_944989445.1. Taxonomy (NCBI): domain Eukaryota; kingdom Metazoa; phylum Mollusca; class Gastropoda; family Lymnaeidae; genus Ampullaceana; species Ampullaceana balthica. The sequence goes on from CALYLW010000932.1 coordinate 248,206, forward strand.
GTTATGTCTCATATATAAGGGATTTATAGTCAAAAACTTTGTTTTTTACGGGTTTCTTTTATTAAATCCCTTATATTAACTTCACCGCCATCTCTGTCTCTCTGTCGTTCTGTCGTCATCTCTGTCTTGGGTGGGCGGAAAAAACAAAAGTCAAAAATGACCCACTTCTCGTGATCCGATCGAGGTGAAATTTGGCACACGGACCAGTCTCACCTGACAATGCATCGTATCAAAATTTCAGATCGATTGAACGTACCGTAATTAAATTTATGCCTTTTTAGTTTATCCTTATATAACGTATGTAATTCAAACTCACTGTTTGTTATTACTTTTTTTTCACGGGATTTAACGTCACGCGTTGACGCGACCCATCGAAGTACCGGCGTGCTTTTGTTTACATTTTACGTGTCACGCTGAGCTCGGTCCAGCGATAGGAGACCAGATCTTTCCCCCTCTCCCACCCGCCCCTCAGTGGTTATAAAGCAAAGGAAAGTTAAGACAGATTCAGGCTGCACATTATTGTCGCGTTGGAACATAATCAATACTTTCAGTTCTGTCTCATTTTATAAGGGATTTATAGTCAAAAACTTTTTTTTACGGGTTTGTTTTATTTGGGTTAATAACTAAATCGTTAGTGTTGTATTCCGTTACAATTTTTAAGAAAACCCTTGTTTTTTTTTATTGTAGAATTTAATTTAAATAATTATCCTTATTTCACTATAATTTTATAAGTTGAAAGCGATTACTTTAAGAAATATTACTCACCAAATCTTCTTTTAAATTGTTACCTAATGAATGTTTCTAGAAATGTGCGCAGTCATGTATTGATCTGAATACATACAACTGAAATAGACTCAGATCGGTTATATCAATTTAATTTTTTATAAATTATTTTTTATTGTTTATCATGGGTTGAACTTGAAATTGTATTTTCACCCACTGATCGTTTTAATTTTAAAATTCTTTTGAAATTTTATGCCTTTAACGTAGGCCTATCTATATTGACATAAAATGATAATTAAAAAATTAATGAAATTATATAGTAAAAATTCTCATTCATCTAATTAATGCACATTGCTTTAAAATTATTACAAAACCAGGTTACTCTACTCTGGAAGAAAACATGAATGATGAAACCGTATTTGCTCTTCTATCATCTGTGTTTTTTTATTTTAAAATTCCAATCTTTCGTTGTTTCCGAAATACAGAGGATTTACAGGTCAAACCACATGGAGGATATGGGTAACCTTTCTCTAATGTATTTGAAAACATCATTTTAATTAACTAAAAGTAGCAGCTCATTTGCTCAACGCAATTCTTACTAAGTGTCCTACTAATACATTCCGTGAGGATTGACTTAGACTTGGACGTAGTTCAGCAGTGAGCCGGTGCATGGGTACCTTGAAATTATTGGTAATTCTTTGCTGATTTCATCCAATTGGAACAATATGTTGTTCTAAACATCAAATTAAAACAATGAAATTGAAGTTCTTAAGTTGTTTGCACAACGACTCTGCTTCACTGCGAGCTTTTGGATCACTACATTGCTCTGCAACTTCGAAAAGTGAACCATAGATTTTTGATGCTCGATATCGCACTGCCTTTACACTTTCCACATGGCTTTCCCATCTTATTTCATAAAGTGGTTTCTCAGAAATAATTCGAACGTAATTTGGAAAGGATTGCCATCGCTTTGTTGAAGCAGAAAATAAAACATAGATTTCTTGAATTGTACCAAAAAACCTGATCCTGGTGACGGGGAGAGGGGGGTGGCTTTTGCTTGGTTCTTTAAATGTAATTGAGTTTTTATTGATGTTATTTGGAAAACACGTGATTTGTCGTGCGCTGGTAAATAGTCTAATTTTCTAAAATTCTAAATTCATTGTAAGCGAAGAAAAAATGTAATTTATCTTATATATATTTATATTATATTATTATTTTTATTATATTATTATATATAACATAATTTTTTGCAATTTGATCATTACCCATACTCCCATGTTAAATATACAGTTAAAGGAGATTTTTAAAATGAGAAATCGTTCATCTGTTCGAGTTGTTGAATCAGAAAATAATTTTTAAAACGCCTTAAATTTTCTTTGATATTAAAAAATAAAAATAGATTTTGGAAAATTACATGTTTCACCTCCTGTGTTGCACATTTGTTGCTTTGATGCTAAAACGTTAATATTATTAGTAATTTACAAATGAAATAAGTGAGTCTTTTAAAATTAATATTTCCCATTTCCAATGAAGTTAAAATTGGGCAGACGAAAAGAGGGAAATTACTCTGTTATAATTTGAGTTAAATCACATAGAAACTGAAATTCATTTCAAATGGTTTAAGGATGCAATACGGATAATAAAACAGGTTTATAGTGAAAAGGTTTAAAATTTCAATGTTCAAAAATATGCGAAGCCTAGAAAACGTACATGGACTACTTGAAAATATTTTTTTTAAACTCCCTTCTTGCTTTGAAGTGATTAATAATAATTTATAATGTTAGATTCTTAGAATTCAAACAAAAGAAAATTGAGTTTAAGGGTGAGAAAAATCTCTTATTTTTATTAATTACAAATTGAATTTTCAAATTGAGCACTCTGTGCTAAACTGATAAAGACGTGAAATACATGACGCTAGTCTAGCATGGATAGTGTTAGCGCTATAGAAGAGAGTATTCATGTATTTCATCACAACGTGAGGGCACTGGAAAGAAATGTAATCGAATTAGATAAGACCCGCGGCGTTGCATGTGCAGCAGACTTGCTCATACATAGTGCAAAGAACGGGGGGGGAAGAGAACGGACATAAAAAGCAGCATGAACGGGGAGGGGGGACGCATGCGCACCTCGGTTAGCTACCTGCCCCACCACCCACCCAGCAGCACCCACCCAGCAGCACCCTGGCTTGCTAACCACTAGCTAGGGTCATTCGTCATGCACACGTCTTGTGCTTGTTCGGTGATTTATATATGTAGATTATTAAGAAAATTCAAAAACATTTTTTTTTATCCTACTATGTATGAAAATTTTATTCATACTGTAAAAATGTGAAGAGGAATCACTTCAAAGGGTGTCAATAAGAAAATGGAGTAAATACGAATTTTATGGCGTGAAAAATTATAAAGCATGAAAAATACTTTTTTGTCATATTATCAGAGAATTATTTTTAAAAGCGTAGCAAAATAATGATAAATATTACGTGTGTCCTTTAGATGAAACTGCAGGTTTATCTGTCACTGTGTAATCAAAGATGTTCTATACAAACTAAAGCTGCTCAAACCCAAATACTCCTTTTAGAATAATTATTCATTGTGAATAGTGAAAGTTTAAGAAGTTTAAAGTATTTAATTTTATATTTAGATTTTAGTTAAGAGATATGAAAAATCAAGCTAAATTGATGACAAATAGTCAATCAGTTGTTTTTTACATTCAACTACTATTTAATGAAATTGTTATACACGTCATTTCCATAGATCATCATCTGTAACAAGTTTTCAGCAGACAACGTTTTCTAACCGAAAACAGATAATCCCTCTAATAGATTTCCTGCCACTTTTAAAAACAATGAATCTAGAGATCGCTTACATTTTCCTCGCCGTTCTACAAAAAGAGATTAGAATGGAAGAATATGATAATACTAAATACAGTGGACACAACAATAGCCTTCTACAAACATTCACCATACCAACAATAACATTTATTGACACTGTGATAACAGATGATCAGTATGTCGTCCTAATGACGATGTTCAACGCCTTGAATATATTCATCTCGATGTTTGGACTAGTTGCTAACACCATTAACATTGAAGTTTTTCGGAAACTATGTCGAGGTGATGGTATTTTTACTTGCTTCTTGATTTTATCGTTTGTTGATTGCCTTTGCTGTTTGTCAGCGTTTTGCCAACAAATATCTATGATTTTTTGGATAATAGAAGTCTCAAGTCACTACAATGTTGTTTTTTCTATTCAACCCATGGCCATGTATGTCACTTTTGGCAACATTCGCCTTTGTTTGTTTTGTGTCCCGGTTATGGTAACGTTATACCTTTCCATAGCCAAATGTATGTGTGTTGTTAAACCTTTGCACTTTAAAAAAATGTTCTCATTTAAAAGGACATCGATGGTGTTGAAAGGAATTTGCATATTTGCACTGGTCAGTTATATTCCGGTATTTTCTAGTACTTGGGTCATCCCCCAATACGATCAAACTGCGAACATGACTCGCCCTATATTGTGGCTGACCCCTTATCGAGAAATCATTCGTAGTGTTGTGTGGACTGTCAGAGATACAATCCTTTCAATGGCATCAGAAGTCATCATCATTTTCTGCGTCATTTTTATGTCAAAAGGTTTGAGGCGAGCTGCCGAATTTCGGGGAAACTTTAAACAGATGAAACTGGAATCAAGGACAGGAAGAGAAAAGAAAGGCAAAAATAACAATTCCAAGAATATAAGCTTCACGGAATTGCATGTCATCAAGCAACTTATTGTCATCGCTATGATTTTTATTGCTGGTAACACACCAAAGATTTTTGTCATCATGGCATTGGCATTCGTACCTGATCTGAATTTTGGAAAACGCTATCAAAACTTTTATTTGGTTCTGATGTACTCAAGAGAGTTTGTTGAAAATTTTATATCGGCTGTAAATATATTTGTGTACTATAAATACAACTCAAAATACAGGCAATGCTTTCCTTTTTGAAATTATATGTGAAAGGCATTTAAAGCAACTATAATTAAATGAATGTTTTTACTGGTATTTATGTCAAGAATTTTTTTTTGAAATTTTAATTTATGTTATCACTTAAGTTTGGAATTTAAAATAAGTTTGCGCTTTTGTGCTATTTTTAGCTTTATACGTTTTGATTTTTTTTTATAAAGATAACAGGGACCATTTAGAAGCATACACATTGAATGGAACTATAAAATTTAGAAAATTACTAGCTTAGCTTTTAACAATAAGAGGATAAATTAAATGACAAGAAATTTTACAAATGACTTAACCGAGTTCTACGGTTGTTATCTGAGTGACAATTATGACAGATCCATGGGTTCCCAACCTGTGGGGCGCAGCCCCCCCCCCACCATAGAGGTTACGTGGAATTTTCTAAGTGGTAACGAACTTATACAGTAAACTTTAAAAAAATAGCCACTATAATGCAGTTTTTATTATTAATGGTGGCTTGAGTTCATATATTGTGAATCACGTCTTTGAATTTAAATATGAAATCAAGATGTTCTTGGAAGTGCAAGGGAAACATGACCTTTTGGTATATTTTAAGGACAAAGCTTGGTTGAAAAGAGTAGCATATCTAACAGATACATTAGAACAGCAAAGTTGGTTTAACCTGAAACTTAATGGAAAGTAAACGAATATTATCGCATTTTAAGACAAAATCCTCATATCATCATCATCATCATCAGTGGCGCTACAGCCCATGTAGGACCCTGGCCTGCTCCACCACATCCTTCCATTCGGATCGATCGATGGCTTTCCTTCTCCAAGCCCCAACCCCCAGCTGTTGTAGGTCCGTTTCCACATCATCGATCCACCACAGTCTTGTGCGAGCAGCGAGTCCTCTGCCCCCTGGTTTCTGCCTGTAAATAATAAGACAAAATCCTAGCATGTATATTTTAGCTGCAAAAGTGACTCAGAAATATAAATATTGGAAACACTGCCGTGTTTGAGAAACCCAGCAGTTTGCTAGATGAATCTGAAAGGTAAATTAATAAACATTTGAAAGAGGAACTAACAGGACATTACCTGAGCAGAAAAAAAAAGAAACTACCGTATATACTCGCTCTATAGCCCGTTCGTTCATAAGCCGACCCCCCCCCCAACTTTTCCCTCTATATTTTGTCCAAAAAAGGTCGGCTTTAGAAAGAGTATATACGGTACATTGACACGAAATCCAATCTCTTCTTTTCTTTATTTACCCAGTATTCCCGACGAGTTATAAGACGATTTATTGGATTTTCGGAACGGTTCCTCTGTGCATTAAATTCACACACAATTCTGGTGTGTTATGTATCATTCATACCAAAAGTCACAATGCTTGCCTTTTGAGCAGGTCCATTTGTGCGTTTAGATCTCATCAAGAGAAATAAAGTAGTCAAATGTTGAGAATGACATGTGGTTGGTGTTAACGTAAACTCACCGCGAATTTTGATGCTGGTTACTAACATGGACTATCAAATATCGCAATGAATTAATTATTAAACAAAGTAAAATTAATTATATTTAAACAATGTATTTTCGATATTTTTGTTAATTACCTAACTAAAATTTTAAAATTAAATCGGGGGACGCGGGTTATTTGATTTTTATAAAAAGGTGTCACCGCCCGAAAAGGTTAGTCACCTGTACTAATTAAATTACTTCAGGAACCCATTATTTTTGCATGCATTTTTGGCTTTGTCGGGTGTTATTTAAACTTAAATCGCTTCAGAGTAAGTAGTTTGTCTTGAAAATTTTATATATTGTAAATGCTCAATTTCATTGATAATTGTAAACGTAAAATTTTGTATTGCATACTGGTCTATCATGCTTCTCCTTCTGTTTACATGATGTAGAAACCAGTAAAAAACATAAATCAGCACAACTATGTCGCTTGGAGTCGTATCGTTCAAGTTTACTTTGCAAACTTTCCCAACATTTTTGCGCATCCAATAACTTAATCACTTATAAATGACCAATTTAATAATATTCGACTACACTTATTTCTCCGCAATTGCTGCACGTTTCCAAATATTTCAAATTATTTTATAAACCCTTTGACTTCCTTGGACGTTCACCAAGGGTGTTCACAATCCGGCTCACGGGCTAAAAACGGCCCGTTATTAAATTTTAACTTGCCCGCGGCCTCATCTTAAATTATTAAATGACTCTTGGATTTTTTTCAAGCCAAAATTTTAAAAAGTTTTGAGTTCGAAAATGATGGCAAATATGCTGGTGTTATATTATGTACCTATGAGACTTTTCATTACAAAAAGCCGATCAAGTTATTTGCCACTATGTGTAGAAAAAGTTGCAATGACAAACCAATGGATGTTGTAATACTGATTATTTTCGCCAACTCGGAAAAGGAAAACCATGTGGCTTCGGTGTACTCGCAATTGTAAAAAAATTAAACTTCATTACAAATTTTAAGCAAACAATTTCGGCTCTAGTTATGTTTCAACACATTTTAATGTAAAATAAATATCTTCATTCCATAATTTTGTCTTTTTTTTTAAAAACTTTTTTTTCGTTGTAATTATAAATGATGGAATAAGGCATTCGTTAGGATTGTACCGCCCTACCGCCCCACACCCTTTGCCCACTTTAAAATACCCCCCCCCCAAAATATCACTCTAGGAAATTACCACAAAAAAAAATCCAGGTGATTTAAAACCCTCTACCCAGATTCAAAGTATGTCCTTTTTATTATCTTAATCCGGCCAGTGCATAATTTTACTTTATGAAATAAGGCCACTTTTTGAAGAAATTTTTTTTTAATGTACACCCATGACATAAACATTTAAATTTCAGGAGATTTATTATAGTTTCTTTTAGCACAGCGGTTCCCAACCTGTGGGGAGTTTTCTGGGGGTAGCCAACTGTCGACTAAAACTATATTAACTAAAATTCAAATTTGCTCTATTTTGTAAAAACTTTATTGCAAATAACTTTTTATATTTTCATGGGGGTCGCGGGTCACATGGCTTATATAAAAAGGGGTCGCCGCCTTTAAAAAAAGGTTGGGAACCACTGTTTTAGCGCATACTGGGAATTTATTACCTAGATTTTTTGGGTAAGATTTTTAGAAAGTAAATATAATCTTTGACAAACAATGTAAGGATTTCTAACATGATCCATTAATATGCTTTTTAAAACAACGACTACTTTCAGTTTTTAAATATGAAACCTTTGCTTGATCGATAGCCATGTGACAAATAAATGAATCAGTTCGTACTGTAACGTCTCCATGTACTCTTGAATCAGTCTTACATACCAGTCATATATAGCATCTTGCTCTAATTTTTGGGGAAATGCAAAAATAACTTACTCATGTCTTCTAAGCCGTAAAAGTTACTAAAAAGATGCACCTACGCGACTTTTGCCGGTTAATAAAGTTAAACTACCAGCTATGTCTCAAATGTATCCAATAAATTTAATCAAATGCTCAGCGTTGTTGTAGTTATATTTCTTTTAATGGTAATTATTTATTACCAACATTTCATTACTGTGAATACTTTGGGAGTGAAAATAGGGAAAAAATAAAGAAATTTCTGGGGTATTTCTAGAGAGTTTGTTGAAAATCTCATCACAGCCGGAAATTTCTTTGTTTATAATAAATAAAACTTGAAATACAGGCAATATTGTCATTTGTGTAAAACACTTAAAGGCGTTGGTTTGAAGATCTTTTCTTCTTACAAAATATAATTAACATTTTCTTAAAATAAATTATGTTGAATATATTTTTTAAAAAGATAACGGTATCTTTTATACTTTAACGTATTGTTTGTAGTTTTTCTCTCTGAAAATAAAAACCTAGAAATAAATATTTTGTTTCTCTTTTATGTTTTGGTGGGAGAAATGAGACAAATGATATTTTTTTCTTTTTGCTTGAAAATTATCTTCAAATTATTTTGAAAAACAAATCCGTCAAGATGATCAATGGAAATTGCATCAAACTGAAAACAATTGGACATGAACATAGGTATATTGGTATTATTATTGTTAATGTACATGAATAGCTGTTCAAATTTTATTACTGTTTAGGCTTTGCAGAGTGAAATGTCAATGGGAACAAGTCTAAGAAAACAGCAGCTTATATGAAACATTCATTGGGTCCTACATAGTTGTCAACTTGGGAAAACAATAAACCCATAACGTTCAATTTATGGTGATAGCCCTAAATTTCGTCAGCCTTTTCAACTACAAACGAATCCAGGATTTCTGTAGTCCTTCAAATATTACATGAACTGTGAATTATATCAACTTTCTTTGTACATTTTGTTTTATTTGGTTTATTTCGTCAATGTTTAAATGTGACGTCTTTTGGTTCGGATAAGTTCCCAGCATGTTATATTTTTGTCATCATTATTATCTTATCCTGCTAATCTTTGTTTCTAAGAGCTGTTGGGCTAAGGCTTTTAAGAGCATCAGAGCAATGAGCATCACTTTTATTTGACAATATTGGGGCTCTTCGGGTTACGACGATGATCTTTCTTAAGAAGCTTCGTAACTCGAATTTCGGTGTAAGTCGGAGCATAAAGAAAATATATAAAATATACTGTAAAGTATTGTACGTACAGTGCTAGTAAAAATATAACATTTAATGACATAAAAAAGTATTTAAAAAAGAGAAAACAATTCCTTACCACATAAATTAGAGTAAATATTAATAAAAAAGACGGAATGGCGCGTGATATTATTTTTTTTTATGGGGGAGTGTTCGTAACCACGAAACAGCGTAAGTCGGGACCGTCGTAACCCGATGACTCCCTGTATTGATTTCCGCTTTTCCCCCGAGCGATTGATAAGACATTTAAATCTACAGAGTAGTAGTTTACTTTCGAACACAAACATTTATTTTAAAATGTTTGGAACGTAATGCTTTAATAAATTATTTATCCAGCCATTTGGTGAGTCAAGTGTTCATTTTTTAATAAAATATGATTTCCAAATTATTTATTTTATATACGGTATTGACTTCGTCATATGTGTTTGTGAGTGACTGTGTGTTTGGAGATTAACTAACCACTAGGTACATGATGTTGCGCAAAATAAAAGAAACAAGTAGAAAATAATTTAAATGTATGCATTACGAAAAGAAACCATGTAAACTAGTGTAGATAAGTAATTTAAATAGTAACTGAGTTTAATAAATGTAGACGACTGTTAACTTATAATTATTAAGTCAGTAAGCTGCTATACAAACTTTTCTTTAGCCTTTCTAGTTTAAATAATCCCCCAACTGTTTTCCTTAATGAATGAAATTATAATTGAGTTTCATGAAGTATTCGCTGTTAATTAAGTAAAGGTTTTACAGCGATTATGTTCGAATCTGACCATAATCTGTGTAACCTTGGAAAGGAGAGAAATTCCGAATTTTTCAAATGTTACTCTTTCATATTCGTGTGAAATTTGCAACTTGAGTTGTTAAGAGTAAGTAATAAAACATACTTTTTTTTTAAAAAGTATTTTTGTCTGAACGGGGATATCACAATTCGTATTTCGTAATGTTCACGCTTGCTCAAACTTGTTTTCTAATTTCGTTATCTTATCAATTAAACGCATGTTTATATTAAGGACATTCAAAACTTTAACTAAAAGAGCTGTCTACTATCTCGTCACACAATTTCTAAATACAAAAGATTCAGTTCAATATTAAATATTTTGAGCTCATCAGAAGAAAAACAAAATATCACATGCTGAAAAAATCAAAATAAATGTTAAATTTTCTTAAATTCTTTGTAGAAGCAAAAACATACAGCCACGAGAATTTTTCATTAAAAACGCCATTTTCGGACTCATTAAGACATAACCCTGAAAGTAGTTGACTTGCAATATTTAAAAAACATATAAGCTGCTAACAAACAGACTGAATTACGTACAAAATATATTTGCACGTTTTTCCCAGAGACTATATTTTACTAGATTTTGTAGTAAGTTATTAAAAAAATGGTATCTTTGGATTCCTCTCAAGGCACTATTACTGCCCACATTATTTAACTTGTGATTGCGAGTGACTGATACATTTATTGATGTCCTTATCGTGGTCCTAGATGTTGTTCATCCTTTTAATGTTAACAGCATGGCCACTATAACTTATTTCTTGTCAAACTGCAAGAAAACAAAATTGGAAGAACATTAAAAAAGTTGTATATGTTTTCTATGGCTTACTTCCCTCAACTAACTACCGGAATAAACACAATTTGACATAACTTTAAATTATAATTCACTTCCATCCTCATATGAAAGGAATGACATGCTCTACAAGATTTCGTTTCTCTGCGATGAGAGTGCATGATCCTAAATGAGTTCGAGTAAATTGAAAACATTCAGACAATATTCAAAACACACGTTCGTTAAAAACCAAGACATGCTGCACATAAAATGATATGGTGAGATTTGTCCAATTGAACATAGTAAAGTACGTTAAGTGTAAAATTAAAACATAAAACTAAAAGAAAAATTAAATCTGAAATGAGTACTAGTAGAATGTCACTCGTAGGAGAATGATTTAAACTGATCAATACGATAGAAAAAAATCTTAATTAATCTGTTTTTTTTAAACTTTCTAAAAGCTTATTTGCAGCCCAACTTTGTGTAATGAAATAACTGACCGGTTTTCATAATGTAGGAAATTAGAGCCTCGATTTGACTTTGTATTTGTAAAATAAACGTATTTGTATATTACTAATAGTGATACTCGTTGTGTTCGATATATCAAGGATGTTCACTGAACCTGTCATCAAACCTTTTGTAGATTCAACCATATTTCAGAAGTGGCATCAGTGTCACAATAATGAAACGGTTATTTTTAAACTTAAATACTTTGATAGTACGATATAGTTTTGGAAGAATACGTCATTTACGACCCTGGCAGGTCAAACAATGGGATATTGATGTTGAACTTATATATTAGGTAGTTGCATAATGAACATAACTTTTTCCCACCTTGATAACGCCTTAGTAATATCAAGACCTTACTGTTAAAAGTACTTAAGGCACGCAATACTTATTTTAGATAATTAAGTTACAATCTATTTTATTTCTTCCTACCTATGTGATGTTTGCATTTTTATTTTACATTTTGTGGGTTGTTAAAAAATTTGGACCTAATCACATTTTATTGTTTTGTAGATTTGTCTAAACAAGATTTGACAATTCCATAGTTGAATTGGTTGTGAAAAATGTTAATTAATTATTTTTAGCACTTGAGACTTCACATTATTTTTAAAAAATGGCTTTGTCACATCTTGCATAAAATTTGGCATAGTCAAAATATCTTTAAAATGGTCCCATCTCATTGTATGTATGTACGGCAGTTATAAACTGACTGTCGATCAGAGAGTAACATAATATTTACGTCTAACGACAATTCGACGAGGAATTAAACATTTTGCCACCGGAGGGATCATCAAGAAAAGTATAACGGTTCCTTAACAACACTTTTGATAATGATATTGTGCTAGTTGAAAATACGTCTTACCACCCCCCCCACCCGCCCCACACAAACCATCTCTCTTTTTTTTTAGTTCAATAATTTTTTTATTTTAAACGTTGTTATTTTCATCCTACTTTTCTCCTCGTAGTTCCATCAAGCAGTATCAACTAAAGCTGACTGCATTTAGTCTCATTTTTTTAACATTAGGTAAATAATAGGCAAATTATATGTTAGTTAAAAGCTTCTTTTAGAGACTGTAAGATGTGTTCCGTTGCATTGTCTCCCTTTGGTAATTTGTTGCTACCTTGTGTCTATTTCAAATTATTAGTATATAAACTAATAGTATAGTAAGTTCATTCAACCGTTTGTAATTATGACATACTTGAATTCTTTACAATATGTTACAAAAATTCTGGTTGGTAGTCATTTTCATGTTCCAAACAGTTACATAAATGTTCTAAGTTTCCAAGCTTTGTTAAAAGTCCCTGTGCTACTATTAAGTTTCTAAGATTGAATACATCAATCTATGTTGTTTATATTTAAAACAAGAAGCTTTAAATGCTATGTCTTAATTCTTTGAATAAATATATGGCGGGGGTAAACAAATTCTATTTAATTGTGGAAAGACCACTATCTCTATAATTTGAACGGAGACTTAAATTATATCTCAGGATGCAGTTTAATATTTAATTCATTCATATTGATTTAACTTTGACAATGTCAAAATTAAAAAATATATGTATATTTTTAAGAATGCTTCAATGATTTTTAAAGTTAAGGTTCATAAACAAATAGACTTTCTAAATAAATTGATGTATATATCTTTTTTTCAGTATATATCATTACTCCCTCATTGCTAAATGCTACTAACAATTTCCAGTCAAAAACATTTATATTATTATAATATAGATGTTTCAAAAAAAAATTTAAATTCCTATATGTTTTAGAATATCAATTGATTTTGACAATGGTGCGTAAATATTCAACATGTATGCTATACAAGTTATTTAGAGCATTGATTTGGCGATACGACGCTTTTCTTAATTAGGCGCTTGAAAAACACAAACCCGAAATAAAATATGTACTTTTATAAAATGTGTTACTGAATGCATGTTTTATCAAAAACTTTTATAGGTAAGAAGTTTGTGCATATTTGTGAGGGTCGTGTATGGGTTAAAATATTTTATTTATTTTCTCAAAGGTTCTGTATTGAATTAGTGTATTAAATATTGAGACTTTAAAGAGACACGCTTAAAATGTAAACATAGGTTATGTGATACAATGCTCAACACATTTAAAGTATGTGACGTCTTTCTTAAAATTAGTTCGTCTTTAAAAGTAAAACTGAATACAAATCTCTGGAATGTCGTGATAATGGCAACAATAGGTGCAGACTACGTTACATCCTCAACGTACTCTCCGTCCTTTGACTTTAAAATGACGTCAACAGACAGTTATTGGATAAGTCATCCCCTTTACACCCTCCTGCCAGACAGTCCACCCATCGACAGCCTCCTACCAGATGACCAGTACGCCATTGTGATGTCCGCCTTCGCCTCGGTCGGTACCATCATGTCCGTATTCGGACTTGTGACCAATGCCATCAATGTCAAAACCTTTGTAGCCATGGGAGCGGAAGACGGCGTCACGGTGTCCTTCTTGTTCCTGTCGTCTGCCGAGTTCGTCTGCTTCCTCACGACGTTAGGACAACAAATGAGCATGGCATTGTGGGTAACTGAAATACTCAGTCGCTACACAATCGTATTCCCGTATCATCCCATGATCTTCAACCTCTTCTTTGCTAACATCCGGAACTGCCTGTTTACTATTCCAGTTCTAATCACCCTTTATCTATCCGTGGCTAAATGCATGTGTGTAGTTAAACCCTTACATTTCAGAAACATGTTCTCTAAAACCAGAACGATGTGGATCATGTCAGGAATATGTGTTTTTGCGGTCGTTAGTTATCTCCCCATCCTCGTTAACATCGGAGTCGCGTGGCAGTTTGATAAAAACATCAACAGAACGCGACTTGTGTATTGGTCGTCGAAAGACAGAGATGTCGTTAAAAATATCGTTTGGATGGTGAGGGACTCCTGCCCCTCTGTGATATCCCAGGTCATTGTCGTCTGCTGTATCTATGTCATGTCCAAAGCTCTGGTTCATGCAGCTCAGTTCAGAGAGTCGTCCAAATCTGGAAACATTGAAAGCTCTAAGAATCGCTCCGGTGTATCACACCACGACCTGAGAACGAGGCTGAGCACCACCGAGCTACAGGTGATGAAACAGGTAGTGGTCATCTCTGTGATCTATATCGTGGGGAATACGCCGAAGGTGGCCATCATGTGGGGCTGTACATTGTCCCGGACTTGGCAGTTGGTAAACGTTATCAAAATGTCTACGCTATC
>CALYLW010000932.1:270279-278373 GCA_944989445.1 Ampullaceana balthica
TTTTTTTTTTTTTTTTTTTTTTTTTTATTTTTTTTTTTTTTTTTTTTTTTTTTTTTTTTTTTTTTTTTTTTTTTTTATATTATTTATATTTCTTCTTTTATATTTATATGCTGCTAATCTATTTTAAATGTTTATTTTTTATCTATATATATCTTGTGTATATTTATATCTATGTATATTAATGTATTATTTTTTATTTAGTTATATTTTTTGTTTTTCTTTATATTTTATATGTTTAAATTATTTATTTTATATTTTTGTTACCTTTTGTTATATTTTTGTATTATATATCTATACTTTTTTAATTTATTATGTATCTACTATTTATATCTATGTCTGTTTTATGTGTATAATTATATTTTATTATTTTTAGATCTAATTCATTATTATAATAATTTTTAATAATTAGATTATTTAATTATTTATTTTTGATTTTATTAAATATATTTTTTTATGTATTTTTTAGCTATGTGTCTCTTTTAATATATTATATTATTATGTAGTCTATATATATATATACATTTTATTTTAATTTTATACTATGTGTTTTGTTCTTTGTATCTGTCTTTTATTTTATTTTTATATCTATGTTTTTTATATATATATTATTTTTAATTTTTGTTTTTATTTTTGTATATTTGTTTTTTTATTATTATTTTATATGTATGTTTGTATGTGTTTTGTATTGCATATCTGTGTATTTATCTGAATATTATATCTGTATATTGTTTTCTATATATATTTTTTTTTCTTTTTTTTATTTTGTCTATATTTATTTTTATCTCTTTTTTATATAGTGTTGTATATTTGTGTTATTATTATATTTTATATATTCTATTTTTTATGTATGTTTATTTTATATATTATATATATATCTTTTGTTTATGTATTTTATATTCTTTTTCTTTGTTGTATATTGTGTATCTATTTCTTTTGTGTGTTTATTTTTTTTTGTATGTTTGTTTTATTTTAATTATTGTGTTTTTTGTGTCTGTATGTGATTTTTTATATTGTTATATTTTGTTTGTTTGTGTATTTTATATGTTTTGTTTATGTTTTTTGTTTTTTTATATGTGTGTGTGTATATTTTTTTATTTTTTGTGTATGGTTTTTGATGTATTAGTTTATGTATAGTATTTTGTATTTTTTTTATGTGTGTGTATAGTTTATATATTTATTTTTTTATATTTTTGTTTTGTTTTTCTATATATTTTTAGTTTTTTTATGTATTTTAGTTTTTGTATTTTGTACTATATTTTTATGTATTTTTCTGTTTTTGTAATATGTATTTTTATTTATTTTTTTATTTTATTTTTGTATATTTTATCGTTTTGTTTTATTTATATGTATATCGTCATCATTTTTTATGATTGTTAAATTGTTTGTCTATATTATATATATTCTGATGTCTTTTATTTATGATTGATTTTTATTTATATGTTATTTTTATGTATTTATTTATTTAAATGTTTGTTTTAATATTATGTGTATTTCTATTTACTATTGTTTATAATTATTATTTTTCTGATTATTTATTTATTTATTTCTTTAAAATACATTAAAATAGTTATCATTTCTTACAATTATAATTATATTTTTAATATTTTATTATAATTTTATTATTTATGTTTGTATTATTGATGTATACATAATCTCTTAATAGTGATACGTTTATAGATTTTATTATTTGACTTTTTTATAATATAAAAAAGATATAACATAATTAAAAAAATATAAAATGAAAAATTTCAGATCAAAAACTAGATACACAATTCACAACATAAAATATCGTCAAAAGATATCATAACAATTACAGAATACACTAAATTACACACACAACACAAAAACATACACACAAATACAACTACACAGAAACAAAACAACATACAACACACAAACACAACCCAACACCCACCCCCCACCCCCCCCCACCCCCCCCCACCCCCCCCACACCCCACCCCCCCCCACCCCACCCCACCCACCCCACCCACACCCCCCCCCCACACCCCCCCCCACCCCCCCCCCACCCCACCCCACCCCACCCCCCCCCCACCCCACCCCACACCCCACACCACCCCACCCCCCCCACCCCACCCCCCCCCACCCCACCCCACCCCACCCCACCCCCCCCCCACCCCACCCCACCCCACCCCACCCCACCCCACCCCACCCCCCCCCACCCCACCCACCCCACCCCACCCCCCCACCCCCCCCCCACACACACCCCACCCCACACCCCACCCCACCCCACCCCACCCCACCACCCCCACCCCCACCCCCCACACACACCAACACCCACAACCCACACCCCCACACACCCCCACACCACCCCACCCCCCACACCACCCCCAACCACCCACACAACCCACCCCACACCCCCACCCAACACCCCCACCCCCCCCCACACACCCAACACACCCCCACCACCCCCCCACCACCCCCACCACCCACCCCCCCACCACCCCCCCCACACCCCCACAAACCCCCCCCCACCCAACCCCCCACCCCCCACCCCCACCCACACCACACCCCCCCACCCCCACCCACACCCACACCCCACCCCCACCCCCACCCAACCCACCCCACAACCACCACCCCCCACACACCAACCCCACCACCCCACACCACCCCCCCACCCCACCCCCCACCCCCCCACACACCACCACACACCCAACCAACCACCCCACACCACCACAACACACCCCCCACCCCACCCACCCAAAAACCAACAAAAAACAAACACAAAACAAACAACAAAAAAAACACAAAAAACCAAAACAAAAAACAAAACAAAAACAAAAAAAACAAAACAAAAAAACAACCAAACACACACACCCACAAAAACCAAAAACAAAAAACAAACCAAAAAAAACAAAAAAACACAAAAAACAAACAAAACCCCAACACCAAACACCCAACCCACAAAACAAACACAAAAAAAACACAAACAAAAAAAACAAAAAAACAAAAAAAAACACAACAACAAAAAAACAAACAAAAACACAAACCCACCCACAACAAAACAAAAAAACACAAAACCAAAACAACACACAAAAACACAAAAAACAAAAAACAAACACAAAAAAAAACAAAAAACAACAAAAAACACAAAAAAAACACAAAAACAAAAAAAAACAAAAACAAAACAAAAAAAAAACAAAACAAAACAAAACAAAACACACACAAAACAAAAAAAAACACAAAAAAAAACAAAACAAAACAAAATAAAATACAAAATACAGACAAAAAAAACAACATCATAAAACAAAAAAACACAAAGACTAACACAAACAAAACACCAAAACAACATACCACCCACACACAAAAAAACCCCAAACACCCACCACAACCCAACAACACACTCACTCCACACAAACAACACCACCCACCACACACGCACAAACACACCCACCACACAACACCAACCCCACAAACACACCCCACTACACACAAAATACCCACCACCAACCCCACACCCAACCCCCTCACCACACCACTCCCACACTCACCACACCACTCCACCACCCCCCTCACCCACCCATCACCCCCTGCCAACACTCACCCCCACACCCCCACACAACCAACACACCACCCCCACCAACACAACCCACACCCACCCACCCCACAACACCACCACACACCCCACCCCCCACACACACAACCAAACCAAACCCAACAAAACCACCCACAAAACAAAACAAAAAACACAAACAACATAACAAAAACACAAAAAAACCATCCAAATACACCCACACCTAACCTACACACACTACCACCTAACAACACCAACACCAAACATACACCTAAACTCACAAACCACAACCAAAACACACATTAAATACCAATAACATACAATACCCATTCATCCCTTACATACATATCACTACATACATAAATTCCCATAAATTACCTAACTATACATACCAATAACCTAACACTATTAAATACCCATACATACAATCCCTTTACTTAAATATCAAATACAAAACATTTACACATTCCCATACATTACCTAATAACATCACCCAATAAATACCTACACACAATCACATAAACCTAAACAACACCACCCACGACCACTACCAACCAACACACACACACCACACCCACCACCCAAACACACCACCCACACACAACCACACACACGCAACCACCACACCACACACCACAACCCCAAACACTCACACCTATATACACACACCTTTAGCACCCCCCCCCACACCCCCCCACCCCCCCCCCACCACCCCCCCCCACCCCCACCCCCCCCCCACCCACCCCCCCCCACCCCCCCACCACACCACCCCACCCCCACCCCCACCCCACCCCCCACCCCCCCCCACCCACCCCCCCCACCCCCCCACCCCCCCCCACCCACCACCCACCCCCCCCCCACCCCCCCCCCACCCCCCCCCACACCCACACCACCCCCCCCCACCCCCCCACCCCCCCCACCCCCACACCCCCCCCACCCCCACCCCCACACCCCCACCCCCCCACACCCCCCCACCCCCCACCCCCCCCCCACCCCCCACCCCCCCACCCCCCCCCCACCCCCACCCACCCCCCCCCCACCCCCCACCCCCCCCCCACCCCACCCCCCCCCCACACCCCACCCACACCCCCCCCCACCCCCCCACCCCCCCCCCCACACACACCCCCCCACCCCCCACCACCCCCCACCCACCCCCCACCACCCCCCACCCCCCCCCACACCCCCCCCCCACCCCCCACCCCCCCCCCACCCCCACCCCCCCCCCACCCCCCCCCACCCACCCCCACACCCCCCACCCACCCCACCCCCCCCACCCCCCCCCCACCCCCCCCCCACCACACCCCCCCACCACCCCACCCCCCCCACACCCCCACACCCCCCCACACCCCCCCCCACACCCCCACCACACCCCCCCCCACCCCCCACCCCCCCCCACCCCACCCCCCCCCCACCCCCCACCCACCCCCCACCCCCCCCACCCCCCCACCCACCCCCCCCCACCCCCCCCCACCCCACACCCCCACCCCCCACCCACCCCCCCACACCCCCCCACCCCCCCCCCACCCCCCCACCCCCCCCCACCCCCCCCCACCCCCCCCCACCCCCCCACCCACCCCACCCCACCCCCCCCCCACCACCCCCACCCCCCCCCACCCACCCCCCCCCACCCCCACACACACCACCCCCACCCCCCCCCCACCCCCCCCCCACCACCCCCCCCCCACCCCCCCACCCCAACCCCCCCCCACACACCCCCCACCACCACCCACCCACCCCCCACACCCCCCCCCACCCCCCCCCCACCCCCCCCACCCCCCCCCCACCCCCCCCCACCCCCCACCCCCCCCCCACCCACCCCACCCCCCCCACCCCCACCCACCACCCCCCCACACCCCCACCCCCACCCACCCCCACCCCCACCCCCCACACCCACACCCCCCACCACCCACCCACCCCACCACCCCCCACACCCCCCCCCCACCCCCACCCCCCCACCCCCACCACCCCCCCCACCCCACCCCCCCCCAACCCCCCCCACCCCCACCCACCACACCACCCCCCACCCACACCCCCCCCACCCACCCACCCCCCCCCACCCCCCACCCACCCCCCCAACCACACCACCCCCCACCCCACCCCCCCCACCCCCCCCCCACCCCCACCCCCACCCCCCCCACCCCCCCCCCACCCACCCCCCCCCACCCCCCACCCCACCCCCACACCACCCCACACCCCCACCCCCCCCCACCCCACCCCCACCCCCCCCCCACCCACCCCCCCCCACCCCCACCCCCACCACCCCCCCACCCCCCCCACCACCACCCCACCCCCCACCCCCCCCCACCCCCCCCCACCCCCCCCACCCCCACCCCCCCACCCCCACCCCACCCCCCACCCACCCCCCCACCCACCCCACCCCCACCCCCCCCACACCCCCCCCACCCACCCCACCCCCCACCCCCCCCCCACCCCCAACACCCCCACCCCCACCCCCCCACCACCCACACCCCCCACCCACCCACCCCCACCCCCCCCACCACACCCCCACCCCCCCACACCCCCCCCCCACCCCCCACCCAACCACACCCCCCCACCCCCCCCCCACCACCCCCCCCACCCCCCCACCCCCACCCCCCCCCACCACCACCCCCCCCACCCACCCCCCCCCCACCCCCCCCCACACCCCACCCCCCCCACCCCCCCCCCACCACACCCCCACCCCCCCCACACCCCCCCCCACCCACCACCACCCCACCACCACCCCCACAACCCACCCCCACACCCCACCCCCCCACCCCCCACCCCACCACCACCCCCCACACCCCCCCCCCACCCCACCACCCCCCCCCCACCCCCCCACCAACCCCCCCACCCCCCACCACCCCCACCCCCCCCCACCCCCACCACCCCCCACACACACACCCCACCACACCCCCCACCCCACACCCCCCCCCCACCCCCCCCCACCCCCCCCACCCCCCCCCACCCCACCCCCCCCCCACCCCCACCCCCCACCCCCACCCCCCCCCCACCCACCCCCCACCCCCCCCCACCCCCCCCCACCCCCACACCCCCCCCCACACCCCCACACCCCCACCCCCCCCCCACCCCCCCACCCCCCCACCCCCCCCCACCCCCCCACCCCCCCCCACCCCCCCACCCCCCCCCACCCCCCCCACCCCCCCCCCACCCCCCACCACCCCCCACCCAACACACACCCCACCCCCACAAAACACCCACCACACCCCACACACCCCAACCCACACACCCCCACCACACCCCCACACACCACCACACCAACCACCCCCCCACCCACCCACAACCACACCCCACACCAACCCCACCCCCACAACCCCCACCCCACACAACCACACCACCCCACCCCACACCACAACAACACACCACCACCAAAAAAACACACAAAACATCATAAAAAAACAAAACAAAAAACACAAAAAACACAAAAAACCAACACAAACACAAAAAAATACACAAACAACAAACAACAAAAACAAAAAAACAAAATCACAAAACAAAAACAAAAAAAAACAAAACAAAACAAAACAAAACAAACAAAAAAAAACACAAAAAAACAAAACAAAACAAAAAAAAACAAAAAAAAACAAAAAAAAACACAAACACAACACAAAAAAAAACAAAACAAAAAAAAACAAAAAAAAACAAAACACACACACAAAAAAACACAAAACAAAAAAACAAAACAAAAAAAAAAAAACACACACAAAAAAAAACAAAACAAAAAAAAACAACCAAAAAAAAACACAAAAAACAAAACACAAAAAAAAACACAAAAAAAAACAAAAAAAAACACAAAAACAAACAAACAAAAAAAAACAAAAAAAAACAAAAAAACAACAAAACAAAAACAAAAAACAAAAACAAAAAAAACAAACAAAAACACAAAAACAAAACAAAAAACACAAAAAAAACAAAAAACAAAAAAAACAACAACAAAAAAAACCAAAACAAAAAAACAAAAAACAAAACACAAACAAAAAAAACAAAAAAACAAAAAAAAACCCAACAAAACAAAACAAAAACAACCACAACAAAACCAAACAAACACCCCACAAACCCACCACCCCCCATCCCCCCCCCCACCCACCCCACCCCCCCCCACCCCCCCCCACCCCCCCCCACCCCCCCCCCACACCCCCCCCCCACCCACACACACCCCACCCCACCCCCCCCCACCCCACCCCACACCCCACCCCACCCCACCCCCACAACCCCCCACCCCCCCCAACATAAGCAATATTAAAAAAAATACAGCCCACATAAACTAACAAAACAAAACAACCCTCCCCAACAAAAAAAAAACAAAAAACACAACCCAACACAACAACAACCTAACCTAGTCCCACACTAACCCTCCTAGACCACCCCCACCACCATACCTTCCCATCCAAGCCACACCCCCACAACCACTAAAACACACACCACCCCCACCACCACACCCTCCACCCCAAACCCCCAACAACCATCCAACCCACTGTGCCCCACTAACCAGTCCCCAAACCAAACTAACTACATAACAACTCATATGATAACCATCGTGCTCACCAATCCCCCAACCCCCA
>CALYLW010000933.1:10000-81056 GCA_944989445.1 Ampullaceana balthica
CATTACGTGACTAAATCTATTGACTATTCATACAGAGGCGTTGATAGGTTTATTAGTTTGGGGGAGAGTGGGGGCTTGGTTAGTATAGCAGAACCTCTAACAAAACAAAATTTTAAAATGTTGACCAAATCTGAATTATTTAACATTACATTTTCTTTAGTTCACTACCCCCCCCCCAACTCAATACAAGTCATTTAGCAACCAAAAATGACCCACTTCCCGTGATGCCATCGAGCTGAAATTTGGCACATGGGCCCGTGTCACATAACAATGCATATGTAGCAGTCGCTATTGTTTACATTTTACGGTTCACTTGACTTCACACCAGCCATTGGTGCCCACATCTCGTGTTTTAACCAGGTGAAATTCACTCAGTTTCAGGCTGTAAATGTTTGTCGCGTTTTAACATAATCAATACTTTAAGTTATGTCTCATATATAAGGGATTTCTAGTAAAAAACTTTGGTTTTACGGGGTTGTTTATTTTAAAATGTTGTTTAATCTTCGCTTACTAATGGTCTCTTAGAAAAAGTTGATCCATGGAAGCTTTTTTTACCTGCATTTTACAATGTTTCTGAAATGAGTCAGGCAAACGTCATTGAACTGCGCAAGAACTGTTGGTGGCGAGTTGAATGCGGTCACGGGATGAGCAATATTGACAGGTGCGCGTTTTTCGTATCTTGAATATTTGTTTTCGTATCTTGAAATTAAAAAAATCTTCGAGTGGCCTTTCGTATCTTGAAGCATTCGCATCTCGAGGTACCACTGCACTTTTTTAAAAAGTTTTAAAATAAAAAAAGTGAAATTCTACATTGGTGATCATTCAGAATACAGGGATGTAGCCAGTGGCCTACCTATCGCTGTTACCAGGGGCGTACCTGTCACTGCTACCAGTGGCGTACCTATCGCTGTTACCAGGGGCGTACCTATCGCTGTTACCAGGGGCGTACCTATCGCTGTTACCAGTGGCCTACCTATCGCTGGTACCAGGGGCGTACCTATCGCTGTTACCAGTGGCGTACCTATCGCTGCTACCAGTGTCGTACCTATCACTGCTGCCAGTGGCGTACCTATCACTGCTACCAGTGTCGTACCTATCGCTGCTACCAGTGGCGTACCTATCGCTGCTACCAGTGGCGTACCTATCACTGCTACCAGTGGCGTACCTATCACTGCTACCAGTGGCGTACCTATCACTGCTACCAGTGTCGTACTTATCGCTGCTACCAGTGGCGTACCTATTGCTGCTACCAGTGGCGCACCTATCGCTGCTACCAGTGGCGTACCTATCGCTGCTACCAGTGGCGTACCTATCGCTGTTACCAGTGGCCTACCCATCGCTGTTACCAGTGGCGTACCCATCGCTTGTACCAGTGGCCTACCTATCGCTGTTACAAGTGGCGAACCGATCGCTGCTACCAGTGGCGCACCTATCGCTGCTACCAGTGGCGTACCTATCGCTGCTACCAGTGGCGTACCTATCGCTGTTACCAGTGGCCTACCCATCGCTGTTACCAGTGGCGTACCCATCGCTGGTACCAGTGGCCTACCTATCGCTGTTACAAGTGGCGTACCTATCGCTGCTACCAGTGGCGTACCTATCGCTGCTACCAGTGGCGTACCTATCGCTGCTACCAGTGGCGCACCTATCGCTGCTACCAGTGGCGTACCTATCGCTGCTACCAGTGGCGTACCTATCGCTGTTACCAGTGGCCTACCCATCGCTGTTACCAGTGGCGTACCCATCGCTGGTACCAGTGGCCTACCTATCGCTGTTACAAGTGGCGTACCTATCGCTGCTACCAGTGGCGTACCTATCGCTGCTACCAGTGGCGTACCTATCGCTGCTACCAGTGGCGTACCTATCGCTGCTACCAGTGGCGTACCTATCCCTGCTACCAATGGCGTACCTATCGCTTCTACCAGTGGCGTACCTATCGCTGGTATTTCTCAAGGACAAAGGAAAATAAGGAACAATTTTACGAAGGCTGATCTTTTTTAAAATATTATTTTCATCACAGCTGCCGTGCTGCTATCATGTAACCTGTAGTTACCATAGCAACCGAATTTTAAGGACTTTATTTGAAGATTTTATTTGAATAAGTCCAAAAAATTACATTATTCCTCTTAAGTGGGCACACACATTTTAGCACTTATTCCGATTTATACCGAAAGACTTGATATGATTTATTGTATGATCTTACCTATAAATCTTCACAATCTTAACTGAAGCAATACGTCCAAGAAATGAGTCGGTGAACATTTTCAACGTTAAAAGTTGTTCACCACAATTCATTCCCCTTGAAGTAGAAGCATGTGTTACAACAATTGGTAGATTCAACTAAGTTCTCAACCACACTGTCTATACAACCACACTGTCTATACAACCACACTGTCTATACAACCACACTGTCTATACAACCCCACTGTCTATACAACCACACTGTCTATACAACCACACTGTCTATACAACCACACTGTCTATACAACCACACTGTCTATACAACCACACTGTCTATACAACCACACTGTCTATACAACCACACTGTCTATACAACCACACTGTCTATACAACCACACTGTCTATACAACCACACTGTCTATACCACCACACTGTCTATACAACTACCCTATCTATATAACACCACACTATCTATATCACCCCACTGTCTATACCACCACACTGTCTATACCACCACATTGTCTATACCACCACATTGTCTACACCACAACACTGTCTATACCACCACACTGTCTATACCACCACACTGTCAATACCACCACATGGTCTATACCACCACACTGTCTATACCACCACACTGTCTATACCCCCACATTGTCTATACCACCACACTGTCTATACCACCACATTGTCTACACCACCACACTGTCTATACAACCACACTGTCTATACCACCACACTGTCTACACCACCACACTGTCTATACAACCACACTGTCTACACCACCACACTGTCTATACAACCACACTGTCTATACCACCACACTGTCTATACAACCACACTGTCTATACCACCACACTGTCTATACCACCACACTGTCTATACAACCACACTGTCTATACCACCACACTGTCTATACCACCACACTGTCTATACCACCACACTGTCTATACAACCACACTGTCTCTACCACCACACTGTCTATACAACCACACTGTCTAAACCACCACACTGTCTATACAACCACACTGTCTATACCACCACACTGTCTATACAACCACACTGTCTATACAACCACACTGTCTATACAACCACACTGTCTATACCACCACACTGTCTACACCACCACACTGTCTATACAACCACACTGTCTACACCACCACACTGTCTATACAACCACACTGTCTACACCACCACACTGTCTATACAACCACACTGTCTATACCACCACACTGTCTATACAACCACACTGTCTATACCACCACACTGTCTATACAACCACACTGTCTATACAACCACACTGTCTATACCACCACATTGTCTATACAACCACACTGTCTATACCCCCACACTGTCTATACCACCACACTGTCTATACCACCACACTGTCTATACAACCACACTGTCTATACAACCACACTGTCTATACAACCACACTGTCTATACAACCACACTGTCTATACCAACACACTGTCTATACAACCACACTGTCTATACCACCACACTGTCTATACAACCACACTGTCTATACCACCACACTGTCTATACCCCCACATTGTCTATACCACCACACTGTCTATACAACCACACTGTCTATACCACCACACTGTCTATACCACCACACTGTCTATACCACCACACTGTCTATACCACCACAATGAACAGCTGAGACATCCAGAGAACACAACACTAAAAGTCTCGTGTAATCAACTACTGATTTATATAGTTTTTGGTCCAGAACTGAACTAACGCCTTCCACAGACTGTGACAAATATAAAACCAATTCCCCACAGCCGTCTTATGTCTGTCACTGGACTGGGGGGGGGGAGTGGGGTGAGTGGAGGGGGCACAGGTGTGGCTCTCTAGGGTTGGTGGGGGCATGAAAAGGGGGAATGGGAGATGGGAGAAAAAGTAGAGTGAAATATGAGAATCATCAGGATTTATTTTACATGGAAGCATGGGTTATTAAAAAACAATTGCACGCATTGACGCATTGCACAGTAGATATCTCGTTCTTCGAATTCAAAGTAAAGATTGTAACATCCGTCTATTTGCATTTGTCAGCACAACAATGGGAAAGAATTCTGGTAATGGCACAAAGGCTTTGTAACGAGAACCATCGCAGGACATGTTATCGTTTAGATTTGTTCCCTGACGGATATTCAACTGCACAAAAGCGCCTGTGAGGACGTTTGGGGGTCAAGTCTTCTGGCTATATATCGTTTCAAGGTAAGAAATAAAATAAAATAATGAGAGGAGTTATTACGAAATAACACAGAGACAAAAAACAGAGACACAACACAGAGAAACAAAACAGAAAAACAACATAGAGACAAAAACAGAGACATGTGAGTGACATACCACAGAGTAACATGAGATACACAACACAGAGACACATAAGAAAAACAACACAGACACATGAGTGACACAACATAGAGACAAATGAGAGAAACAACACAGACACATGAGTGACACAACATAGAGACAAATGAGAGACACGATACTAAGACACATGAAAGACACAACACAGAGACACATGAGAGAAACAACACAGACACATGAGTGACACAACACAGAGACAAATGAGAGACACGATACTAAGACACATGAGAGAAACAACATAGACACAACACAAAGACACAACTCAGAGACACAACACACAGACACAACACAGAGACACAACACAGGGAAACAACACAGAGACATTTGAGAGACACAACACAGAGATACAACAAAGAGACACAATACAGAGACACAACACAAATAAACAACTCAGAGACACAACACATAGACACAACACACAGACACATCACATAGACAAAACAAAGAGACACATGTGAGACACAACACAGAGACACTTGAGAGACACAACAAAGAGAAACGTGAGAGACACAACACAGAGACACATGTGAGACACAACACAGAGATAATACACAGATACACAACACTAAGACACATTAGAGACACAAAATATGAGAGACACAATACATAGACACAACACAGAGACACAACACAGATACACAACATAGATACACAACACAGAGACACAACACAGAGACACAACACAGAGACACAACACAGAGACACAACACAGAGACACAACACAGAGACACAACACAGAGACACAATCAAGGGACACAACACAGATACACAACATAGATACACAACGCACAGACACAATCAAGGGACACAACACAGAAACACACACAGAGACACAACACAGAAACACAACACAGAGACACAACACAGAGACACAACACAGAGACACAACACAGAGACACAACACAGAGACACAACACAGAGACACAACACATAGACACAACACAGAGACACAACACAGAAACACAACACAGAAACACATGTGAGACACAACACAGAGACACATGTGAGACACAACACAAAGATACTACACAGATACACAACACAGATACACAACACAGATACACAACACAGAGACACAACACATAGACACAACACATATACACAACACATATACACAACACAGATACACAACACAGATACACAACACAGATATACAACACAGAGACACAACACAGAGACACAACACATAGACACAACACAGAGACACAACACAGAAACACAACACAGAAACACATGTGAGACACAACACAGAGACACATGTGAGACACAACACAAAGATACTACACAGATACACAACACAGATACACAACACAGATACACAACACAGAGACACAACACATAGACACAACACATATACACAACACAGATACACAACACAGAGACACAACACAGAAACACAACACAGATACACAACACATATACACAACACATATACACAACACAGATACACAACACAGATACACAACACAGATACACAACACAGAGACACAACACAGAGACACAACACATATACACAACACAGATACACAACACAGAGACACAACACAGAGACACAACACAGATACACAACACAGAGACACAACACATATACACAACACAGATACACAACACAGAGACACAACACAGAGACACAACACAGATACACAACACAGAGACACAACACAGAGACACAACACAGATACACAACACAGAGACACAACACAGAGACACAACACATAGACACAACACAGATACACAACACAGATACACAACACATATACACAACACAGATACACAACACATATACACAACACAGATACACAACACATATACACAACACATATACACAACACAGAGACACAACACAGAGACACAACACAGAGACACAACACAGAGACACAACACAGATACACAACACAGATACACAACACATATACACAACACAGAGACACAACACAGAGACACAACACAGAGACACAACACATAGACACAACACAGAGACACAACACAGAGACACAACACAGATACAAAACACAGATACACAACACAGAGACACAACACAGAGACACAACACAGATACAAAACACAGATACACAACACAGATACACAACACATATACACAACACATATACACAACACAGATACAAAACACATATACACAACACATATACACAACACAGATACAAAACACAGATACACAACACAGATACACAACACAGATACACAACACATATACACAACACATATACACAACACAGATACAAAACACAGATACACAACACAGAGACACAACACAGAGACACAACACAGAGACACAACAAAGAGACACAACACATATACACAACACAGAGACACAACACAGAGACACAACACAGATACACAACACAGATACACAACACAGATACACAACACATAGACACAACACAGAGACACAACACAGAGACACAACACAGAAACACAACACAGAGACACAACACAGAGACACAACACAGAGACAAAACACAGAAACACAACACAGAGACACAACACAGAGACACAACACAGATACACAACACAGAAACACAACACAGAGACAAAACACAGAAACACAACACAGAGACACAACACAGAAACACAACACAGAGACAAAACACAGAAACACAACACAGAGACACAACCCAAAGACACAACACAGAGACACAACACAGAGACACAACACAGAGACACAACACAGAGACACAACACAGAGACATAACACAGAGACACTTGAGAGACACAACACAGAGATGCATGAGAGAAACAACACAGAGACACAACACAGAGATACAACACAGAGCCACAACACAGAGACACAACACAGAGACACAACACAGAGACACAACACAGAGACACATGAGAGACACTACACAGAGACACATGAGAGACACAACACAGAGACACAACACAGAGACACAACACAGAGACAGAGACACAACACAGAGACACAACACAGAGACACATGAGAGACACTACACAGAGACACATGAGAGACACAACACAGAGACACAACACAGAGACACAACACAGAGACACAACACAGAGACAGAGACACAACACAGAGACACAACACAGAGACACAACACAGAGACACAACACAGAGACAGAGACACAACACAGAGACAGAGACACAACACAGAGACACAACACAGAGACAGAGACACAACACAGAGACACAACACAGAGACACAACACAGAGACAGAGACACAACACAGAGACACAACACAGAGACAGAGACACAACACAGATACACAACACAGAGACACAACACAGATACACAACACAGATACACAACACATAGACACAACACAGAGACACAACACAGAGACACAACACAGAGACACAACACAGAGACACAACACAGAGACACAACACAGAGACACAACACAGATACACAACACAGAGACACAACACAGAGACACAACACAGATACACAACACATATACACAACACAGAGACACAACACAGAGACACAACACAGATACACAACACAGATACACAACACATAGACACAACACAGAGACACAACACAGAGACACAACACAGAAACACAACACAGAGACACAACACAGAGACACAACACAGAGACAAAACACAGAAACACAACACAGAGACACAACACAGAAACACAACACAGAGACACAACACAGAAACACAACACAGAGACAAAACACAGAAACACAACACAGAGACACAACACAGAAACACAACACAGAGACAAAACACAGAAACACAACACAGAGACACAACCCAAAGACACAACACAGAGACACAACACAGAGACACAACACAGAGACACAACACAGAGACACAACACAGAGACATAACACAGAGACACTTGAGAGACACAACACAGAGATGCATGAGAGAAACAACACAGAGACACAACACAGAGATACAACACAGAGCCACAACACAGAGACACAACACAGAGACACAACACAGAGACACAACACAGAGACACATGAGAGACACTACACAGAGACACATGAGAGACACAACACAGAGACACAACACAGAGACACAACACAGAGACACAACACAGAGACAGAGACACAACACAGAGACACAACACAGAGACACAACACAGAGACACAACACAGAGACACAACACAGAGACACAACACAGAGACACAACACAGAGACACAACACAGAGACACAACACAGAGACACAACACAGAGACACAACACAGAGACACAACACAGAGACACAACACAGAGACACAACACAGAGATGCAGATGTGCGCAGTCAATTTAACAAACAAGGATAATGAAAAATATACAACTTCAAACAATGTTAAAATTTACAACACCATAGCCTAGTAAAAGTATACACAAGCATTTCAAGTTTAAATTATGACATACCATGTTAAAATAACCAAAATAAAGTAATTATTCAAATTTTCACCAAAAAGGTCAAAATAGATATGCAAAAGAAACCCAATTTGAACACAAACAAAATCATAAACAAAATTGCTAGAGGTCACCCTTTACATTTTCTAAAATTTACTTTTACAATTTTTCCTTTTTCTAATTTACAAAATATATTTCTTCCTGTTCAACAGTGAACAGAACTTGGGGTCGAATGTATGAAAGGACGGGGCAGACTTGGGGGAGGGGGGAATGTATGAAAGGACAGAGCAGACTTGGGGGAGGGGGGAATGTATGAAAGGACGGAGCAGACTTGGGGGAGGGGGGAATGTATGAAAGGACAGAGCAGACTTGGGGGAGGGGGGAATGTATGAAAGGACGGAGCAGACTTTGGGGGGGGGAATGTATGAAAGGACGGAGCAGACTTTGGGGGGGGAATGTATGAAAGGATGGAGCAGACTTTGGGGAGGGGGGAATGTATGAAAGGACGGAGCAGATTTTGGGGAGGGGGGAATGTATGAAAGGACGGAGCAGACTTTGAATGTATGAAAGGACGGAGCAGACTTTGGGGAGGGGGGAATGTATGAAAGGACGGAGCAGACTTGGGGGAGGGGGGAATGTATGAAAGGACGGAGCAGACTTTGGGGGGGGAATGTATGAAAGGACGGAGCAGACTTTGGGGAGGGGGGGAATGTATGAAAGGACGGAGCAGACTTTGGGGGGGGGGAATGTATGAAAGGACGGAGCAGACTTTGGGGAGGGGGGAATGTATGAAAGGACGGAGTAGACTTTGAATGTATGAAAGGACGGAGCAGACTTTGGGGGGGGGAATGTATGAAAGGACGGAGCAGACTTTGGGGAGGGGGGAATGTATGAAAGGACGGAGCAGACTTTGGGGGGGGGGAATGTATGAAAGGACAGAGCAGACTTTGGGGGGGGGAATGTATGAAAGGACGGAGCAGACTTTGGGGAGGGGGGAATGTATGAAAGGACGGAGCAGACTTTGAATGTATGAAAGGACGGAGCAGACTTTGGGGGGGGGGAATGTATGAAAGGACGGAGCAGACTTTGGGGGGGGGGAATGTATGAAAGGACGGAGCAGACTTTGGGGGGGGGGAATGTATGAAAGGACGGAGCAGACTTTGGGGAGGGGGGAATGTATGAAAGGACGGAGCAGACTTTGGGGGGGGGGAAATGTATGAAAAGGATAGAGCAGACTTTGGGGGGGGGAATGTATGAAAGGACGGAGCAGACTTTGGGGAGGGGGGAATGTATGAAAGGACGGAGCAGACTTTGGGGGGGGGAATGTATGAAAGGACGGAGCAGACTTTGGGGAGGGGGGGAATGTATGAAAGGACGGAGCAGACTTTGGGGAGGGGGGAATGTATGAAAGGACGGAGCAGACTTTGGGGGGGGAATGTATGAAAGGACGGAGCAGACTTTGGGGGGGGGAATGTATGAAAGGACGGAGCAGACTTTGGGGAGGGGGGAATGTATGAAAGGACGGAGCAGACTTTGGGGGGGGGAATGTATGAAAGGACGGAGCAGACTTTGGGGAGGGGGGAATGTATGAAAGGACGGAGCAGACTTTGGGGAGGGGGGGAATGTATGAAAGGACGGAGCAGACTTTGGGGAGGGGGGAATGTATGAAAGGACGGAGCAGACTTTGGGGGGGGGGAATGTATGAAAGGACGGAGCAGACTTTGGGGGGGGAATGTATGAAAGGACGGAGCAGACTTTGGGGAGGGGGGGAATGTATGAAAGGACGGAGCAGACTTTGGGGAGGGGGGAATGTATGAAAGGACGGAGCAGACTTTGGGGAGGGGGAGAATGTATGAAAGGACGGAGCAGACTTTGGGGGGGGGGTGAATGTATGAAAGGACGGAGCAGACTTTGGGGAGGGGGGAATGTATGAAAGGACGGAGCAGACTTTGGGGAGGGGGGAATGTATGTAAGGACGGAGCAGACTTTGGGGAGGGGGGAATGTATGAAAGGACGGAGCAGTCTTTGGGGAGGGGGGAATGTATGAAAGGACGGAGCAGACTTTGGGGAGGGGGGAATGTATGAAAGGACGGAGCAGACTTTGGGGAGGGGGGAATGTATGAAAGGACGGAGCAGACTTTGTGGGAGGGGGGGAATGTATGAAAGGACGGAGCAGACTTTGTGGAGGGGGGAATGTATGAAAGAACGGAGCAGACTTTGGGGAGGGGGGAATGTATGAAAGGACGGAGCAGACTTTGGGGAGGGGGGAATGTATGTAAGGACGGAGCAGACTTTGGGGAGGGGGGAATGTATGAAAGGACGGAGCAGACTTTGGGGAGGGGGGAATGTATGAAAGGACGGAGCAGACTTTGGGGAGGGGGGAATGTATGTAAGGACGGAGCAGACTTTGGGGAGGGGGGGAATGTATGTCAGGACCGGAGCAGACTTTGGGGAGGGGGGAATGTATGAAAGGACGGAGCAGACTTGGGGGAGGGGGGAATGTATGTAAGGACAGAGCAGATCTGTTTGGACTTTCACCTGTTGCACAATCATTCTTACCCTTACCACCCCGTCCCAACACGGGTTGGTAGAACTCTTCTGTTTTTTAAAAGTACAGTCAGTCTGATACTCTTCAAACACACTGCCGACACAGTAAACAACCAGCCGTAAACAACCAGCGATCGAAAGACCAGGGCGTGTTTGGGCTTATGATAAAAACAGAATAACTCAACCGTGACAATATCACCCGGGTACGTAAGTCCGACAGTTTTTTGGGGTCACCTGAAAATATTTTTACCCAAATTGTTTTATTTGTGTCTGTGGGTATGTCCACGTCGTGTTTTGATGATCATGTTGTATTATGTTTGTTTCGACTTCCCCGCATTTTGTGTAGAGGAGAAGCAGAATGAAGGAGATATATAAAAAGCTTGTTTTTTAACCTGTTATTTTTCCATTTTCAAACATGCATCTTAAAAAATGAAAATAACCTTATCATATGTCAGGCGCATCTCAAAACATAACAATTACATGAATTTTGTGCTGGGTTATTTTTTTAAAGATAATTAAATAAATATACGTTTTCTAATTTGTGAGATGAAATGATATATGGGTATAAGTACGTAATTAAATATATGTTTCCTAATTTGGTAGTAGTAAATGACGGATGAGTATTCGAATGATAAAAGGCAATGAGGGGCAACTAGGAGTTAGGGCAACTAGGGGATTGGGCAACTAGGGGATTGGGCAACTAGGAGATTGGGCAGCTAGGGGATTGGGCAACTAGGGGATTGGGCAACTAGGGGATTGGGCAACTAGGAGATTGGGCAGCTAGGGGATTGGGAAACTAGGGGATTGGGAAACTAGGAGATTGGGCAGCTAGGGGATTGGGCAACTAGGGGATTGGGCAGCTAGGGGATTGGGCAACTAGGAGATTGGGCAACTAGGAGATTGGGCAGCTAGGGGATTGGGAAACTAGGGGATTGGGCAACTATGGGATTGGACAACTAGTGAATTGGGCAGCTAGGGGATTAGGCAACTATGGGATTGGGCAGCTAAGGGATTGGGCAGCTAGGGGATTGGGCAGCTAGGGGGTTGGGCAGCTAGGGGATTGGGAAACAATGGGATTGGGCAACTAGGTTTATTCGGAAACTAGATGATTGGGCAGCTAGGGGATTGGGCAACTAGGGGTTGTGCAACTAGGGGATTGGGAAACAATGGGATTGGGCAACTAGGGAATAGGGCAGCTAGGGGATTATGCAACTAGGGTATTGGGCAACTAGGGGATTGGGAAACAATGGGATTGGGCAACTAGGGGATTGGGCAACTAGGGGATTGGGCAACAAGGGGATTGGGCAACTAGGGGATTGGGCAACTAGGGGATTGGGAAACAATGGGATTGGGAAACTAGGGGATTGGGCAACTAGGGGATTGGGAAACAATGGGATTGGGCAATTAGGGGATTGGGCAACTAGGGGATTGGGCAACAAGGGGATTGGGCAACTAGGGGATTGGGCAACTAGGGGATTTGGCAACTAGGGGATTGGGCAACTATGGGATTGTGCAACTAGGGGATTGGGCAACTAGGGGATTGTGCAACTAGGGGATTGGGCAACTAGGGGATTGGGCAACTAGAGGATTGGGCAACTAGGGGATTGGGCAACTAGGGAATTGGGCAACTAGGGGATTGTGCAACTAGGGATTGGGCATCTAGGGGATTGGGCAGCTAGGGTATGTAGCAACTGTTCTTATCATTGACTTATTTTAAGCATTGAGCTCTACCAATCACTTGACCGAAGTCACAATGACATCTTTGTATTTTGTTGGAAAATTTTCAATAACTGGCAAAACTTGTGGAAGTTTATCATGGGATAAGTCAGGGGGATATTACTGGAAGTAAATCTTTACGGAACCACTCCCCTTTTTGACGTTACTGTGTCGGAATGATCATGGGCATGTCCCCGTCACCACGGGTAAACAACATGTGAACTAAATGTGGGCGTGGTCACCAGCATGATCTGGTACATCCTTTGACCTTCAGTGACACATCTCATCCATGTACTGGTAACGAAACAGATGAAACATCAAACACGTTCATGTCAAGAAGATCAGACAAGCGGTGATAGTGAAACAGGGACGTAAAAGTCACGTGATACACGATAGTGAAACAGGGGCGTACAAGTCACGTGATACACGATAGTGAACCAGGGACGTACAAGCCAAGTGATACACGATAGTGAGACGGGCACTTCCAAGAAACATCAGAAAACAACAGTAAATAAACACCCCGTGAAAACAAAGTTTTTTTGACTATAAATCCCTTATGTATGAGACATAACTAAAAGAATTGATTATTTTCAATATAATACGCACCGCGCGACAGACTAGTATAAAGATTTACAGACTGAACGTGACTGAACTCCACGTGCTGCAAAAAACGGGGATTTGGTCATCGAGGCCTGGAGTGAACCTCCAGTGACCCGTGGGTGTCAACCATAGCCGACGGCTACACATGCTATCTAATATATAAAGCTCAGTTGGTGTTTGTATCTTTGTATGTTTGTATGTTTCACTTTTCGACTTTCTGTTAGACAATCACGGAAAAACCAAATGACGGACGGGGACCAAATTTGGCAGGACGGTTCCTTTTACCCTGAAGGTGGTTTTAAGTTAGTTTTTGTAATTGTCCCTTTTGCCCGAATGCCGTAAATTAAATAATCAGAAAATGCAGAGACAAAGAATAAAAAATTTAACCTCATTTCTGTATTGAACAAATTTACGCGGACGTTCAAATGCCGTTCAAAGCGAGTTACTTTTGGTGACGTTTTTTTCCCCCAATACTTTATTTTCAGCGGTGCGCATTCAAAAAATATTATAATGTCTAATTACGGTGCGCACATTTTCGTGTACGCTTCATAATTTGAGCTGTGTAGTACAAAGAATTGTCATTTTCTTTACTGTTACTTTCTATATATTAGATAGACACGTAAACATATTTAATTACAACTGCCACACGATGCATTAGATTTAATTGTTTACACGTTTAAATTTAATTGCGAATTTGTTTTAATTATTTTCTGTTCCATAACTCGACATTTAATAAAAAAACCTATTTATGTAATAATTGTGTCAGTATTTTTTTCAAGGCTTCATTTTTAGCGGTGCGCGTTTTAAAATCTTTTATCGCCTGATTACTGTGCGCACATTTTCGTGTACGCATCTTAAATTTAGCTGTGTCCTATTAATATAACATTTATATTTTGTTTGTCTTTTACATAAGCTATTGTCTTTTACATAACTATACACTTATACCATTTAAACTTAGGCTACCGGACCTATTAACATAAGTAGATTAAACTAAATAAAGTGATCCTGAAAACGCTTAATTATTTTGTATTGCGAATTGAATATGTTATGTTCATTCCTTTGATGATGGATTAACATAGGCCATTTTTAAAATCGATTATTGTCATGGTTTCACATGCGTTTTTAACATAAAATTGATTTGTTTTGTTTGTTTTTTTTAAAATTAGGAATATAGCCTAATTTCTTTATTTATCTTTATTATCTTTATCTCATAGACGCTGTTGCAAATATTGTATTAATTACAATTGTGTTACGATGCAGTGTCGTAAATATATAAGAGCTTTTTTAGTGACGACAGTGGCAGAGATCTTTTGGAAAAATGTCAACAAAGCAGTGGCCTTTTTTTAATGGATACAAACAAAAAAACATAAAAATATCAACTGAGCTTTATATATTACATATGCGTTTAAATTATTTTATTTCAATTATTTTCACGATGCATTGTATTAATATTTTACATGCAATGAATAAAATTGGGATTTTTTAAAATTTAATTCATAACTCGACATTTAATTAAAAACCATAGATGTAGCGAGTTTATTTTATGTTGAAAGTGATGGCCTATGTCAAATAAACTTACACTTTAAAACTGTTTACTTAAGCTTTATATACACTATACATTATAAACTTTCGCTACCGAACGTATTAACAAAAGTTGACTAAATTTAATGAAGTGATCCTGAAAACGCTTAATTAATATGAATTGCGAATTGAATATGTTTTTATGTTCATTCCTTTGTATCAGAATAGCATAGGCCATTTCTAAAATTGCCTTTTAATCATTTTTAAGATGCGCTTATTAACAGACGGTTGAATCTTTTTTTTTCATTTTTATTTTATTTTTCAGATATAAAATCTGGTGTGTGTGTGTGCATTGAATATAATTTACAAAATATGATGCCTTATCCGAAATAGGGAACAAAAAAAAAGATTCCTTTTTGAAATTATACACATTGCTTATAAACCGTAAATATAAATCGTAAAATATAGAGACATAAAAAATGTTAAATATTATTTCCCTGTTACACAATTATGAATATGTCAAAAGGAGGAGTTATTTTGGTCCAGTACATTTACTTTATAACAAGACTTTATTTTATGCGGCCAGCTTTCTATATGTCTAAATATGGTGTGCACATTTTTTTATATCATTTTAATACGACCGTTTTTTAAAAAAAAAGTATTTTAGAAAGTACATTTATAATTTTGTTTATTTGCGCTATGAGTCACTTAGCTTTTGCCTTTTAAAGGGATAGTGCCACATGTTCTTTATCTCATAGACGTGGTTACAAATATTATATAACTTACAATTGTGATACGATGCAGTTTCGTAATTATATATTAAATTTTTGAGTGACGAGGGTGGTAGAGCTCTTTCGGAAAACCTATAAGTTATGTTAATTTTGTACAAGTGGGAATGAAATTGTAAATTTAGTTATTATGGGTCGGCAAGAATCATTATTTAATAAATCATATCTTTTAAATAGTAAGGTTATGTTAAAAGGCACTGCATTAAGTGAAAACAACTCACGCGGTAAAATGGCATATCTCTGTTTCTCATAAGATTTTAACTAAATAGATGAATCTGAAATTTAACTTGGCAAATAAAAATTGTAATAACCAGCAACTAATACTTGGATAAAGGGTCAGCACACTCCCGCTACAAAGTGCGGGTATTTTTCTAGTATATAGATAAAGTAAAAATTAATTAATTTAATTACGTTAAATTCGACCGATCTGAAATTTTAACAAATGATCTGAAACAAATGCATAGGTTAGGTAACACAAGTCTATGTGCAAAATTTCAGATCGATAGGATTACGGGAAGTGGGTCAATTTTTACTTTTGTTTTTCCGCGGGACTACGACAGACAGAGACAGAGAGACAAAACGGGGAAGTTAATATTATGGATTTAAGTAAACAACACGCAAAAACAAAATTTTTGACTATAAATCCGTTTTATATGAGACATAACTAAAAGTATTGACTATGTTTAATATAATACGCACCGCGCGACAGATTAGCATAAACATTTACTTACTGAACGTGACTAAACTTTCCTTGCTGTAAAACTCGGGGATGTGGTCATCGAGGCCTGGATTGAACCTCCGGTGACCCGTGGAGAACTACATATACAACATAGAGATACATGGAGATAAAATTTAAAAATGTATTAATTTAATTACGGTACATTCGATCGATCTGAAATTGTGATACAATGCATTGTTAGATGACATAAGTCCATGAACAAAAGTTTCAGCTCGATATGATCACGGGAAGTGGGTAGTTTTTTACTTTTGTTTTCCCATGGACCACGACAGACAGAAGGAAAGACAAGACAGTGACGTTAAAATAAATAAACAACCCGTAAAAACAAAGTTTTTGACTATAAATCTCTTATATATGAGACATAAATAATATTATTGATCGGTCGTGTCCCTAGGCTTCACGTGACTGAGCTCCCCGTGCTGTAAAACACGGGGATGTCGTCAGTCGCTCTCCTGACCCCTGTGACATCGAGGGCGGAAGTGAACCTCCAGTGACCCGTGGGGGTCGAATATAGCAGACGGCTACTCTTGCTACATATAGGTACATAGAGATAAACTAAAAATTCATTAATTTAATTACCGTACATTTGATCGAGCTGAAATTTTCATACAATGCATTGTTGTGTGACACGAGTCTATGTGCAAACTTTCAGTTCGATAGGATCACGGGAAGAGGGTAATAATTTACTTTTGATTTTTCCGTGGAACTAAGGCAGACGGAGAGAGAGGGAGTAATAAAGGTAAGAGAGAGAGAGTTAGAGATAGAGAGAGATAGAGAGTTGAGAGATAGAGGTGAGAAAGAGAGAGATGTGAGAGATAGAGAGAGATAGGGAGGTGATATATATATATATATATATATATATATATATATATATATATATATATATATATATATATATATATTGGATCACTTTACATACCTTGGCTCCAACATCACCAACAACCTGTCCCTTGATTCCGACCTAGACATAAGGATCGAAAAGGCCCGCACAACTCTGGCCAGGCTCTCAAAAAGAGTCTGGAACAACAAAAGACTGACCATCCGAACCAAAGTTGCTGTGTACCGAGCATGTGTGCTAAGCACCCTCCTTTATGCCAGTGAATCCTGGACCCTATATTCCAGGCACGAAAGGAGATCGAGTGCTTTCCATGCGCTGTCTCCGGGGCATCCTGGGAATCGCCTGGCAGGACCATGTCACCAACAATGAGGTGCTACAACAGGCAAATATGCAAAGTATGACAACTCTTCTCCGCCAGCGTCGGCTCAGATGGTTGGGACATGTTCGAAGATTTGAGGATAGCAGAGTCCCAAAGGACATCCTCTACTCTGAGCTAGCCAACAAGCTGGCCTCACCTCCGTTTCAGAGATGTCTGCAAGAGAGACCTCAAAGCTATTGGCATCGACATAAATGGCTGGGAGGAACTCGCTGAGGACAGACACAGATGGAGACAGGCGTTGACTGCCGGGCTAGAAGCAGGAGAAAGAGACCTGGGGCCGGTTCGCAGACGCGCACTGCCAAAAGAGGAAAAGGAGAGCAAATCAGCCAACCACTAGCACTACCTTTCAGTGTCAGAAGTGCGCCAAAGGCTGCCATTCGCGAGTGGGCTTGTACAGCCACAGTAGAAGCTGCAGGGCCATGAGCGAGGATCCCACAGGAGCACAGAAACTTCCGTCGTCTCACGAGACATAAGGAAAGTCAACCATATATATATCCTCCTATATAATAAAAGGCAAGTTTCTGTCCTTTCTGTCCCGTCATCTATAGCGATTGGTCCCTCAAACACATATGACTCATACAGCCAATCACTAGCGGAGAAAAATTTACATATTACGTGGAGGTTCAAAACGAGTTATTTTTGGTGCAGTTTTTTTTTGGTCATAATTCATTATGTTGTTTCCATCTTGAAGTGATGCCTGCCGCTTATTCCAATGACAATTCTGTTAAATGCTTTTTCCTTGATGGTCCTGGGGGTACTGGCAAGAGTTTTAAGTGTTGTTTGTTTTTTGTTGCTGTTATTGTTGTTGTTTTGTGGTTGTTGTTATTGTTGTTGTTTTGTTGTTGTTGTTGTAGTTGTTGTTTTGTTGTTTTTGATTTGTTGTTGTTGCTGTTGATGTTTTGTTTTTGTTTTGTTGTTGTTGTTTTGTTGTTGTTGTTTTGTTTTTGTTGCTGTTGTTGTTTTTGTTGTTGTTGTTGTTGTTGTTTTTGTTGTTTTTGCATTTTTTGTTGTTGTTGTTGTCCACATCCCTTGCCCTGCGACGACAATGTCCTACAAACGCTTCAGCATAACAACTACCAAAACATAGCGTCCATGAACTTCACAGGTCACCCTACACTTATTCCCGTCCTTGGGCGGGCTTTGTTACTAGTATATATATAAAACTATATAATTTGCAATGTCACGTCTGTCCGTGACGCTATGCGAGGTAACTCAAGATTTAAAAATATATATATAGAAATAAGTATGTTGCTATCGAGATTAACAAAATGCGTTTCAGGCCATAAAATATTGTGACGTGACGTCATTATTTGAGCTTTTATTAATGTGTGAAGGGAACGAAGTTAACAGAGCCATGTTTTATTTGATGTGATTAATATTTTTTGAGGGGTAATACTATCTTATCTTATATATACAGACGCTCTTTCTATGCAGAAGATAATTGCGTCCACAGACCATGACAGATGATCTGTTGGCAAGTGATGCAGCGTTCACAGGCCACGGCTTTGTGGGTTCCACGCATTAACCAGCCGCCTAACTAGTGTTAGGTACCCATTCGGACCTGGGTGACTCAGGGATGCCCTAGGCCCCGGGAACAAATCCTTGCCTTGACATGGATTCGAACCCGTGACCATCGGTACGCCATTCGAGCGCGCTGCCACTCGACCACCGCGTCCCATTAGTATACACTGTTGTTCGTCCGTCGTGGTCGACGATGACACTCTCATCATATTTGCTGGGCCGCCACATGTGTCCTCTGGTGGCTTATTAACTCTATTCTGGCACGAAAAAGGCGTCCGCATGTCGGACAAGAGATTGATGCGATCCCTTCAGGAGGGTTTTGGATACGTTCCTTTCTGGCTTGACGTTTTAACTTGGCAGCCTGTTTTCTATTAGCTTCACAGACAGCTGCGCCATTCCCTATCATAGAGCGCCAGTGGGCTCGGTTACTGGCTGCTGCTTCCCAGGAATCGTGTCCGATGTCGAAGGCCTTCAGAGCAGTTTTAAGTGAATCCTTGTAGCGCTTACGTGGACCTCCGCGTGCTCTATGCTCTTCTGTAAGCCCACCGTAGAAGAGCCTCTTGGGGAGGCGATGGTCGGGCATGCGCACTAGATGCCCCACCCAGCGTAGTTGGCTTTGCATGAGGCTAGTGTGAATGCTGGAGAGTCCTGACCTGGCTAATATTTCTGTGTCTGGAACTTTTTCCTGCCATTTTACATTGAGAATTTTTCTAAGGCTTTTGGTGTGGCAGTGGTTCAGCAACCTCGCATGGCGTTGGTATACAGTCCAAGTTTCACATGCATATAATAAGGTGGGGAGCACTACAGCTCTGTATACTTTTAGTTTTGTTTGGGTGCTGATTCCCCTTCTGTTCCAGACACTGTCATGCAATCTACCGAATTCTGCGCTGGCCTTTGAGATTCTCGAGTTCACCTCGTCATCAATATTGGCCTTCTGGGACAGTGTGCTGCCAAGGTAGGTAAAGCGGCTCACTGTGTTGATTTTGTTGCCGTTGATGAATATGTTAGGCTCAGTATAGGATTTGCCCGGGGCCGGCTGGTATAACACTTCTGTCTTCTTTGTGCTGATGGTGAGCCCAAAGTTAGAGCACGCACTGGAAAATTTTTCAGCAATTAGTTGCAGTTGTGCTTCAGAGCCCGCGTTAAGGGCACAATCATCAGCAAAGAGAAGGTCCAAG
The DNA here is from genome assembly GCA_944989445.1 of Ampullaceana balthica. Lineage (NCBI taxonomy): Eukaryota > Metazoa > Mollusca > Gastropoda > Lymnaeidae > Ampullaceana > Ampullaceana balthica. The sequence goes on from CALYLW010000933.1 coordinate 30,741, forward strand.
ATGCTGTCAGATTTGACCTTTGTCTTAGCTTTAAGCCTCCTGGGGTTGAACAGACGACCATCAGTGCGATACCTGAAGTCCATGCCTACATTGCTATTCCTGAAGGCCTCTGTAAGCATGGCTGAGAACATGAGGCTGAACAATGTTGGGGCCAGAACACAGCCTTGCTTAACGCCATTTGTGACAGGGAATGGTTTAGAGACCTCTCCGTTGTCCTGGACTCGAGCCTGCATGCAATCGGGGGTGTATGGGGTGTCCGTGGGAGGGGTAGCACCTCTGGATGGGGAGCAGTCATAATCCTCCTGGGGTAGTTCACCACCTTTGGTCCCCACCTGGCACTCAACTCTCACCTGTGGCTCCAAGTAGCTGTAGCATGCACAGCGTCCACACCCCGGTAAACGGTCTCGACTGACCGGCTAAACCAGGTGAGGGTAAACCGATGGGATAAAAACCTCGGTGAAGTGGGATTTGTCTACCCAGCATGTGAAGACTGGTTTTCGGCTGCCTGCGCGCTGGTTCTTCTATGGGCCAACGGGCAAGAGGCGATACACAGCAAAGCATTGTGGAGTATACACTAGTGTATATATATATATATATATATATATATATATATATATATATATATATATATATATATATATATATATATATATATATATATATAGAGAGAGAGAGAGAGAGAGAGAGAGAGAGAGAGAGAGATTAGGGCTGTTAACGACTAATTTAATTTTAATCTTTAACTTCTGAAAATTAATTAATCGTTAATTTCGATTAAATCCAAAAATTGATATTTATGATGTCATAAGTAACATTTATTAAACGTACTTGTCGAAAATCAAAATAACACTGGAATGTCTTCTTTATATGTCATCTTTTAACCAACAACGCAAACAGACAAGTGCATTGACATTATTTGGTTCAAGTGATGAGCGGGTCTTATTGACAATATAACCAGCCGAGCTGAACAATCGTTTACGTAGCTTTAGATTGTCTAAGCCAGGGGTGGGCAAACTACGGTCCGCGGGCCGCATGCGGCCCGCCAGAGTATATTATGCGGCCGTAGGCATATACATGTTGCGATCTTATGTCGATGTTAATTTTATTTGTTTAGAATTTTCGCTATATTTTTTAAATTTTATTCCGAGTATTTGATTCGAAACTAGTGATATTAAATCAGTTTTATGGCTCCAGAATTGAATAGTGATCATTAGCCATTGATTGTTAACATCTTTATTCAAAACTGCATTTCAGCTCAACTGGAAGTGGATTTTGTTTACGGTTTACATATTGGCGGTTTTGTAAAAATTGTAATTTAATTGTAAATAGACGTTGTATTTAACCATAAGTGCTGCTAAAAAAGAAAGATTGAGGACGAATGTCATGTTTTAATGACGAATGGACTACATAAATATTGCTTCACGAGCGTTGGCTGCAAAGCAGTCTGCTTGCTGTGCCGTGAGTGTGTGAGTGTCTTTAAGGGGGGTACAACTTAAAAAGACATCACCTAACAAAACATTTGGATTTGGGGGACAATTTAACGAACTAAGAGAGAAAAAGTAATTGCCAAGGGTTGGTTAATAATAAATTAAAAGAAGCAGCAAACTGTTTTCATCAGTCTTAAATACAAGATGCTGCACACGAAGCCAGTTTGGAGCTGTCCCATGAGATTGTAAAACGGAAAAATTCTGACAGCGAGTTCATCAAGGAATGCTGGTCAGATGAAGCAAGCGTTATTTGTACAGAACATTTAAAAAATGTGATAGCAATTTTTATCAAGTAGAACTGTAGTCAGCGTGTTGAAAAAATTAGCGACAATTTGATGCATCAACTTCGAGATGCAAGCTAAGACTTTTTGTGGTACTCTCTTGCGTTGGACGAAAGTACCGATGTACAGGACACAGCACAATTGTTAGTACCTATACGGGGATAAACACTCGTTTTGAGCTTACCGAAGAATTACTTAGTGTTGAGGCACTCAAAGACACAACTATAGGCCAGGATTTATTCAATGTTGTTGAGAACTGTGTTGGTGTGAACCAGATAACAAGTGTAATAACCAATGGAGCGCATTCTTTCATTGAGAAAAAAACGTAGATATTATGAAGTTTATAAAAAATAAATTTGAAGAATATCCTGACCATACACTCTTACCTCTCTACTATGTCACCCATCAGGAAAGTCTGTGTGAAGCAGCGTTGAATATCAAGCATGTGAATTACCCATTTGTCAGTGTGATAAACCTCATCAGAGCCAAGGTATTTAACTACAGACAGTTCAAGGCACTGCTTGAAAATTTGGAAACTGAATATTATGATATTATCTACCACAGCAGTGTCCGCTGGCCTAGCCTGGGCAAGATATTGAGGCGAGTGTGTGATCTCAAGGAAGAAATAGTTATGTTCCTGGAGATGAAGGGTCTTGCTGACCTTGTTAAGGAAGAGTGGACGTCAGACTTCATGTTTGCTATTGACATTATGGAAACGTTGAATGAGCTGAATGTCAAACTTCAGGGCAACAGCTTGTTTGCACATAAAATGTATGTCAAACATCAGGGCAATGGCTTGTTTGCACATAAAATGTATGTCAAACTTCAGGGCAATGGCTTGTTTGCACATAAAATGTATGTCAAACATCAGGGCAATGGCTTGTTTGCACATAAAATGTATGTCAAACTTCAGGGCAATGGCTTGTTTGCACATAAAATGTATGTCAAACTTCAGGCCAACAGCTTGTTTGCACATAAAATGTATGTCAAACTTCAGGGCAATGGCTTGTTTGCACATAAAATGTATGTCAAACTTCAGGGCAATGGCTTGTTTGCACATAAAATGTATGTCAAACTTCAGGGCAATGGCTTGTTTGCACATAAAATGTATGTCAAACTTCAGGGCAACAGCTTGTTTGCACATAAAATGTATGTCAAACATCAGGGCAATGGCTTGTTTGCACATAAAATGTATGTCAAACTTCAGGGCAATGGCTTGTTTGCACATAAAATGTATGTCAAACTTCAGGGCAACAGCTTGTTTGCACATAAAATGTATGTCAAACTTCAGGGCAATGGCTTGTTTGCACATAAAATGTATGTCAAACTTCAGGGCAATGGCTTGTTTGCACATAAAATGTATGTCAAACATCAGGGCAATGGCTTGTTTGCACATAAAATGTATGTCAAACATCAGGGCAATGGCTTGTTTGCACATAAAATGTATGTCAAACCTCAGGGCAATGGCTTGTTTGCACATAAAATTTATGTCAAACATCAGGGCAATGGCTTGTTTACACATAAAATGTGTGTTCATGTTAAATCATTTCAAGCAAAGCTCTCCCTATTCTCCAGGCAAGCAGGTGAAAACAGGTTTTGTCATTTCCCTTTGCTAAAACATAAAACCATTTCTGGTGGAACGCCTGACAGGTACAAGACTCAGTTGGCTGTGGAATTTGAAAGGAGTTTTCAAGAATTCAAGAACCTCTTCAATATCAGCAGTTCGCCATTTAGTGCAGAAGCTGATTCAGCCCTAGAGGATATACAATTAAAGCTTCTTGACCTACATGCAGATTTTAATCTGAAGGAGAAATTCCAGTCAGTTATTCTGCTGGAGTTTAATGGATGTTTTCCCCCAGCCACACTTAAAAAATTTGGTTGCCAAACTTTAGTCAATATTTGGGTCCACATACATCTGTGAGCAAACTTTTTCTTGCATGAAAATAAATAACGTTTAAGAGCAGATTTATGTTTACTGACTGCATTTTGAATGCAGTCATGCGAATCACAACCAGTGAACTGGTTCCACAGTTCAAGAATATTGTCTAAAATTGTGAACAGTTACATACTTCTCATTAATTATAATTGTACTCTATGGTTAGCTTATATGTAAATTATATGAAATAATAATTAATAGTAAAATCTTATTATCAAATTAGAAACTGTTTCAGTTCGTATGTCAAAATGTAATGAGTATGTGTAGTAGAATATGAATGTGTAGTAGAATGTGAATGTGTAGTAGAGTGTGAATGTGAAGTAAAATTACAAATAAATGGTTATTACCATTAATTCATATTTTATACATTGTAAGTTGTAATTGAAGTAGACAAATTTTACATGCGGCCCGCATATAACAATAAAATTTTCAATGTGGCCCTCCGTCGAAAAAGTTTGCCCACCCCTGGTCTAAGCTGAAGTTTCTGATATTGTAGTGGATGTTTGGTTTGCAGGTGATATGTAAGCGAAGTGTTAGAACCATGCTAGCAATGTTCCCTTTAAGCAGCGCGGCTGCTCAGCTATTTGACCGACGCCACGCAGGAGTTTAGAATCACTGCACGGCAAATTTTGTAAATATTGCACTAAAAATGGACGTTGTGCAACTTTGCACACGAGTTTTTTTTTAAATTGCACACGGACCAACGAAGCTTAGACTTAGAGGGAACATTGCATGGTAGGCAAACGATTTCTCTCAATCGATACTATAACCTTTATCAACATTTTGAACAATCACGTCAGTCATTACTTTGAAAACCAAAATGTGCGTGTAATCGTCCGGAAATCAGTTTATATTTATCGGTAGAAATATTTTACTTTGCGACTTCAAGTACATTTATAAGTGTTGGGTCGATTAATGGTTAAAAAAATTTTTAATCGTTAAACATTTTTAACGATTAATCGAGAAATTAATCGTTAATTTCCGCAGCCCTAAAAAATATATGTATATATATATATATATATATAGAGAGAGAGAGAGAGAGAGAGACAAGACGGTGAAGTTAATATGAGGGGTTTAAAAATAGGAAATGTTGGTGGGAAAAGATCGTAAAATTCCTGATACTAAGATAGTCAAAAACTTGGTACTAAGATACAAGATAGTCAAAAACTTGGTACTAAGATACAAGATAGTCAAAAACTTGGTACTAAGATACAAGATAGTCAAAAACTTGGTACTAAGATACATGAGAGTCAAAAACTTGGTACTAAGATACGTGATAGTCAAAAACTTGGTACTAAGATACAAGATAGTCAAAAACTTGATACTAAGATACGTGATAGTCAAAAACTTGGTACTAAGATACGTGATAGTCAAAAACTTGGTACTAAGATACGTGATAGTCAAAAACTTGGTACTAAGATACAAGATAGTCAAAAACTTGGTACTAAGATACGTGATAGTCAAAAACTTGGTACTAAGATACGTGATAGTCAAAAACTTGGTACTAAGATACGTGATAGTCAAAAACTTGGTACTAAGATACGTGATAGTCAAAAACTTGGTACTAAGATAGGTGATAGTCAAAAACTTGGTACTAAGATACGTGATAGTCAAAAACTTGGTACTAAGATACGTGATAGTCAAAAACTTGGTACTAAGATACGTGATAGTCAAAAACTTGGTACTAAGATACGTGATAGTCAAAAACTTGGTACTAAGATACGTGATACTAAGACATTTTAAACTAAGATAAACATTAGTAAGACAAATTGTTGTAAGTTATAATATGGGAAAATAGGAAATGACGTCACAGAGGAAAGTAGGCTACAGGATGTAGTGACTTGCATAATACCATGATACAAGAGAGAAACAGGATAACATGATACAAGAGATATACAGGATACCATGATACAAGTGAAATACGGGATACCATGATACAAGTGAAATACGGGATACCATGATACAATTGAGATGCAGGATACTGATACAAGTGAAATACAGGATGACATCACAGAGGAAAGTAGGCTACAGGATGTAATGACTTGCATAATACCATGATACAAGAGAGAAACAGGATAACATGATACAAGAGATATACAGGATACCATGATACAAGTGAAATACGGGATACCATGATACAATTGAGATGCAGGATACTGATACAAGTGAGATACAGGATGACATCACAGAGGAAAGTAGGCTACAGGATGTAGTGACTTGCATAATACCATGATACAAGAGAGAAACAGGATAACATGATACAAGAGATATACAGGATACCATGATACAAGTGAAATACGGGATACCATGATACAAGTGAAATACGGGATACCATGATACAATTGAGATGCAGGATACTGATACAAGTGAAATACAGGATGACATCACAGAGGAAAGTAGGCTACAGGATGTAGTGACTTGCATAATACCATGATACAAGAGAGAAACAGGATAACATGATACAAGAGATATACAGGATACCATGATACAAGTGAAATACGGGATACCATGATACAATTGAGATGCAGGATACTGATACAAGTGAGATACAGGATGACATCACAGAGGAAAGTAGGCTACAGGATGTAGTGACTTGCATAATACCATGATACAAGAGAGAAACAGGATAACATGATACAAGAGATATACAGGATACCATGATACAAGTGAAATACGGGATGCCATGATACAATTGAGATGCAGGATACTGATACAAGTGAAATACAGGATGACATCACAGAGGAAAGTAGGCTACAGGATGTAGTGACTTGCATAATACCATGATACAAGAGAGAAAAAGGATAACATGATACAAGAGATATACAGGTTACCATGATACAAGTGAAATACGGGATACCATGATACAATTGAGATGCAGGATACTGATACAAGTGAAATACAGGATGACATCACAGAGGAAAGTAGGCTACAGGATGTAGTGACTTGCATAATACCATGATACAAGAGAGAAAAAGGATAACATGATACAAGAGATATACAGGATACCATGATACAAGAGATATACAGAATAACATGATACAAGAGAGATAAAAAGATACCATGATACAAGTGAGTGAGGGATGAGCAGATATATATCTATTTAATAAACTAAAAATCAATCATTATTTTGGGTCAATGTTTAAACACTTTATTAAAGCAGCCAACCACAGACGCTATAACACAGGAGACAAATCCCAGTCTTTCCTCCAATCAAAAGCGTCCGTCATCGTAACCACGCCCAATCGTGGTGGGCTGTCCTTGTAGTTGAACATTTGGAAGTCCAGAAAGAAGGTCATCTTGACCGCGTCAATCTGAGATGAGGTCAGTCTGCTGAAGGCCTCCAACATCGCCTGTCGCTTTTGAATGCTCAACTCTGTTTTATTCCTGGACGCCCTAACCACCTGTATCAGATCCTCTTTGAGAGAAGCCCCATCCATCATGGCCGCCGTCTGAGGATCGACGTCACAGTTGAATCTCCAGCTGATGAAGCCACGAATCTGCAACTTCCGCCAAATCCGCTTGACAACATCCGCTTTCGTGATGCACTGCAGAGTCTGATTCAGCCATTCCCGGCTCATGGCGTCAGTGACCGAGTCAACCACTGCGTCGAGGCTAACGTCATCGGTCATCCTCTCCAGGGCCAACTGACTTTCGTTGACGTTTAAAATGGACAGCAGATGTCTTGTGTCTCTGGCAAACGTCTCCATTTTGCCGATGACTGTAAAGTTGACCTGGCAAGGCGTGCACAGTCTATTTATAGACATGAGATGGGTGTCTCGTTGACCGTAAGGGCTCGCCGTGAGCTGGATGAACTCCGAAAAGGTCACGTCGTCTCCACACGAGTTACGCCCCTTGACTTGCGCTGTGATGTTTCTGTATTTGAGGATGGCCATTTTGCCCCATTGGGCCCAGTAGATGGGATTAGGGCCCAGAATTTTGTCGACGTACGCAGAGAAGAGCCTGGAGTATGGCTCACGCACGAACAAGAGTTTGGTGGTGCTGGCCCACAACTGTTTGAGATACTCGCCCGACTCTGTCACCTCGAGGTTCTCATCCTGTGAGTTGTAGAGTCTCTGAACAACCACGTCAAAGGGTGACCTGGAAATAGACACCAGCGAGGGGGTCGGGGGGGGGGCTGTTATAGCAGAACTAAACATATAACAGGAACAATTAAATAAAACATTTTACGAGACCTGGATAGGAGGGGTCTTGTTTTGTTTTGTTTTTTGTTTTTTTTATTTTAATAAATAGAATTTTCAAACGATTCTTGATTCTTATCTTATAATTAGGGTTGTGACGGATTTTGGCTCCGGCAAATACGGAATCCCGTCATTTTTACAAATCTGGTTCGTGCAGAATTTCATTTCATAAATCCGACCAAATCCGGCTGGCCAGTAGAGCCATAAAATATATACGTAATATTTACAATAGCTCCGGCTGCGGCAAATCCGGAATCCGGCCATTTTTACATATCCATCTCCGGCTTCGGTCGGATTTCATTTTATTCGGCTCGGCCAGATTTAAAAAATTTGAATCCGGTACACCCCTACTTATAATAGAAATAATGTTTTGTTTGAACACAGCACTGGGTGAAAAACTGCATCATCTTGATAAAGTATATGAAAGAAGTGGATCAAAAAGTGGATCAAAGAAGTGGATCAAAGAAGTGGATCATGGAAGTGGATCATAGCAGTGAATCATTGAAATGGATCGAAGAAGTGGATCAAAGAAATGGATTGAAAAGTGGATCAAATAATTAGATTGAAAAGTGGATCGAAGAAATGGATTGAAAAGTGTATCAAAGAAGTGAATTGAAAAGTGTATCAAAGAAGTGGATTGAAAAGTGGATCTAAGAAATGGATTGAAAAGTGCATCTAAGAAATGGATTGAAAAGTGGATCTAAGAAATGGATTGAAAAATGGATCTAAGAAATGGATTGAAAAGTGTATCAAAGAAATGGATTAAAAAGTGGATCTATGAAATGGATTGAAAAGTATATCAAAGAAGTGGATTAAAAAGTGGATCTAAGAAATGGATTGAAAAGTGGATCTAAGAAATGGATTCAAAAGTGTATCAAAGAAGTGGATTGAAAAGTGGATCTAAGAAATGGATTGAAAAGTGGATCAAATAAGTGGATCGAAAACTGGATCAAAGAAGTTGATTGAAAAGTGGATCAAATAAGTGGATTGAAAAGTGGATCAAATAAGTGGTTCACCCTATCATTCACTGGATCAGTTGTCTATAATGTTATATCATGGTTTACCCTATCATTCACTGGATCAGTTGTCTAAAATGTTATATCATGGTTCACCCTATCATTCACTGGATCAGTTGTCTATAAATAAGTTGACCTAATGACATCGTGGGTTCATTTTTTATTAAACTTTGACCTTACGACCTTTGGAGTTAGTTTTCTATAAATAATTTGAACAATAGACCTCGTGGGATTAGTTTTCTATAAATAGTTCGACCCAGTTACCCGTCCGGGTAAGTGTTCTATTGACCTAGTTACCTCATGGGGCTCGTGTACTCCAGTTGGTGGACAAATCTCCTCCAGAAGGTGGACGCTGTCTTCTCCACGGGACAATAGAGAAACTGGCGTGACCTTGACACCATCCAGTGGCTGACCAATGGCCGGAAGTTGATCTTTGACCATTTCCTGCAGTGCTGAGTCACGTGATCACTGCCCGACATCAGTCACGTGATTGAAAATGTGGACAGGGCGGGGAAGGGTGGACAAGGATCATCGTTAGCACTTTTATATTTAGTAGACATGACTGAGCAATTGGCCGTATAATACAAAGGGAGAAAATTGAAATTAAACAACCCGCTGATTCCATAAGACAGCAACCATATCAGGGGCATTGTCTGGAGAGAACTTTGCCAGAGGCGGACATTTTTAAAAAGTTTATATCGAAGGAGGAAACTTTTAATTTTTTAATGTTAGGTTGCTGGCCTCTTCACATTATAAACTGTGATTGGTCGACCCTAGCGAGGGTCATTGGTCGACCCTAGCGAGGGTCATTGGTCGACCCTAGCGAGGGTCATTGGCCGACCCTAGCAAGGTCATTGGTCATGCTTATTTGCTCGCGTCTTGTGCTTGTCCTTATTTCTGGTGAATTACATACATACATATTTATATGTTAATGTATCTACATTTATTTACTTTATACACATGTTTGTGCGAGGTAACTAATGTGGTTAACAAGGGTTGCCTCAGCCTCAAAATGGCCAGAAAACACAAGAGAAAAAAAATACTAACATCAAAGGAAATCTTACTTTCTGAAAGCTATACTCTCTGAAAGAAATACTAACATCAAAAGAAATCTTACTTTCTGAAAGCTATACTCTCTGAAAGAAATGCTAACATCAAAGTAAATCTTACTTTCTGAAAGCTATACTCTCTGTAAGAAATGCTAACATCAAATGAAATTTTACTTTCTGAAAGCTATAATCTCTGAAAGAAATGCTAACATCAAAGGAAATCTTACTTTCTTAAAGCTATACTCCCTGAAAGAAATGCTTACATCAAAGTAAATCTTACTTTCTGAAAGCTATACTCTCTAAAAGAAATGCTTACATCAAAGGAAATCTTACTTTCTGAAAGCTATACTCTCTGACATGGTCCCCGGGACTTCCGTCAGTTTGGCCTCCATTCCCCGTGGGTTGTCGCGTACCTAGAAAAACATTAGCATGATGGGCCGTTCACTTCAACACGTGTCTAGTAAGACAATATCGTTTTTTAAAGGTTCGGTAACGCTGTTAAAGTGGACGAAAAGTAGGGCATTTGGCAACAGTTGTGTTGCTATGTTTAGAATCTTCAATTACGACCTGACGTCTTATAACCGCGACTTATACGACCAGGAAGCTCATTAACATAGGACATAGAGAATAGGACTAAGATAAAGCATTTAACAACAATAAAATATAATCAAAGGAATTGTGTGATCAAAACAGTAAGATATATTTTCATTAAATAACAGACTATTACACAAGGAAACATTTAGACTAAGGCTTTCACCAGTACAACTAAATGACGACAAGTATTTAAATAAAATTGACGTTGTAGAGCATGGGTGGCCAGGGCAGGGGCGCAGCGTGGTTATGTGCCGCCCGGGGTGCAGCGTGGTTATGTGCCACCCGGGGCGCAGCGTGGTTATGTGCCGCCCGGGGCGCAGCGTGGTTATGTGCCGCCCGGGGCGCAGCGTGGTTATGTGCCGCCCGGGGCAGAACCACAATTAGCCCCCCACCCCCACCCATCCATAATTATTTTTAATGGTATAAAGAAAAGACAGTTATTATTAGAAAGTAATAATGACACCCTACATTGTTATGTTTGAATATAAAATTGAAGTCTTCTATTTTTCCTTTTATGTATCAATGTTGTCAGCCATGACACGCTCAATAGCCACAATAGTTATAGATTAGTCTTGGTGTCTTCAACAGTGATCGTCATTTAGTTTACAGAAGCTACTTAACACCTCGCATTACTTAATACAGTTGTAAGCAATTTTCTAATTAATGAAATTATTTTAGGCAAGGTAACTTCGGGCCTAAATTTCTTTAAAAACTTGAATAAATCTACAGGTCTTGAATTCATTCATTCTTTTGTTTTAACCCATAAAGCAAAATATTCCATGCCTTACAATGTCATGTGACATATTTTGAATACAATAATTTTAAAGAAAAATGTCAAAGTCCAGTAGATTAGCTGGTGTAAAAAAAACAAATCTGTTTTCCATATATTATAACTGCTGAAACTCCAATGAATTTCTACTTTAATCTCAGTTTATTAATAATACACTTTTCTTCTGAACAGTTTTTCTACATAACATGACTACATATTCGTTTCGATCACCAACAATTTGTTCTGTCGTTCTTTGATTTGAAGGTTCTATCAAGAGGATGAGATCTCCACATACAAATTTTAGCAAATATCAAAACATCCTTAAAGTATTCCACTAATTTCTCTGTGAGCAGCCTCTACAAAGCATTTTAGCACTACACTTTTTAAATAATCTCTGGCATCATTGACTTGATAAAGTACACGTTTTTCAAATGCCAAACATAAATTAGAAAATAAAAAGATTCAATTGCGACTAACAAAGTTCCTGGGTCTCTTTACTTGTTTATTTGATCGTATGCCTCTTGTCAGTTTTTCTATAGCTTTCAAAATAACTTCAAAATGGCTCAATGGTATATTCACTATTTTTTAATACTTAAGTCTGTTTAATGCCTTACCTATAACAGCTATTATATATTTCCCACAGGGTATTGAGATGGAAAAGAAAGCGTAACAACATTCTAGTGTACTTAAATAGTTAGAGTTCGTTTCATTTGGAGTACCATGTAAACAAAATAAGTTTAATTACCTGTTTGAGTGAGATTTGACATTTAGATTTTATGTTTGTGCATCTTTCTTGAACTGTTGTATACTTTCTTGAACTGTTGTATACTTTCTTGAACTGTTGTAAACTTTCTTGAACTGTTGTAATCTTTCTTGAACTGTTGTAAACTTTCTTGAACTGTTGTATACTTTCTTGAACTGTTGTATACTTTCTTGAACTGTTGTATACGTTCTTGAACTGTTGTATACTTTCTTGAACTGTTGTATACTTTCTTGAACTGTTGTAAACTTTCTTGAACTCTTGTAAACTTTCTAGCCTCAAAGAAATAGTAACTAACGCACGTTGGGCCTCTGCAGTCCATGGTTTTAAAATCATCATTTATTTAAAATCATTTCAGATATGTGGTATGCAGATTCACTTTTGCTTCAATGAAATCTTTGAAAGATTATACGTCTACTTTTATTTTCATATCACACAACTGGATTTATTTGATCCTCATGTGAAATTTATGAAGAGCTATTGAATACAATGGAACAAACAATACTACTTTGGTTTCTTCTTCCTGCTATGAGCTCAGTTTATGTTTGAGATGACAAGTTTTTATCCTTTTTCACACGATGTCCTCTGAGTGCTTGATACTATTTTTCAAGCAACTTCATTGGTTCCAGAATATTGCTTTTATTTTCAACAGTATTGTAATCTCTGTGACCTCAAAAAGCTACATTCAATTTTGCCAGAATTGAATAATGTCAAACAACGTCTTACCACTTAGTCTTGTTGTCTTACCACTTAGTCTTGTTGTCTTACCACTTAGTCTTGTTGTCTTACCACTTAGTCTTGTTGTCTTACCACTTAGTCTTGTTGTCTTACCACTTAGTCTTGTTGTCTTACCACTTAGTCTTGTTGTCTTACCACTTAGTCTTGTTGTCTTACCACTTAGTCTTGTTGTCTTACCACTTAGTCTTGTTGTCTTACCACTTAGTCTTGTTGTCTTACCACTTAGTCTTGTTGTCTTACCACTTAGTCTTGTTGTCTTACCACTTAGTCTTGTTGTCTTACCACTTAGTCTTGTTGTCTTACCACTTAGTCTTGTTGTCTTACCACTTAGTCTTGTTGTCTTACCACTTAGTCTTGTTTTCTTTTTCAACAACGTATTGTTGTTTTTTTTATTAGTAGTCTATTTTTAAATCCGCTTTCTGATTCCTTTCTATTGCAGACAACTCTGTTAATGTTGAGCACATGATGATGAGTGGTTACTTTTGGATTTATGTGTGTGTGTGTGTGTGTGTGTGTGCGTGTGCGTGCGTGCGTGCGTGTGCGTGCGTGCGTGCGTGCGTGCGTGCGTGCGTATTAACAACGAGGAATTTTGCGCCCCAATATAATACTGCTCAGAGCAATCAATCGGCTCATGTTTCGATTTGATGGGGTACAGTAATTTTTGCTTTTACAACAGTTGCGGCTGTCAAATTTAAAGGATCAACTAAGTCACCATCACATAAGTGTCACGTTCTAATACTTCTTAAGCTTCTTGTTTTTCAGTAGATTAGGATTAGAAACTTTCACAATATTCACATACTTTAGGAGAATTCCTTTGTTTTATTAATTTCATATTTGGCTTTTCTTTTATTTGCATAAAAAGTTTTCATTTCCTTATAAATTCTCATTGTTAGACACCAATTAACGACTAGGAATGTGCAGTCCCTAGCCAAGTGCCACCCGGGGTATTTGCCCCCCTTGCCCCTTTCGCTACTCCACTCGGCCAGACCTGAAGTAACTGAGAGCAATGGTTACGAGCTCACAAAGAACATTTCATGTTTGTAATTTAGTTTTTAAAACTATTTTTATTCGATTTTATTGATTTAATGTTTTAATTGATATAATCATAAACGAATGTTGAAGAAATTTATGCGTTAAAGTTACAAAATTAACAAATATTAAAATATGTAAACTTTATGGACAGAAATAAACGACATAAAGATTCATAATTATAGTGGACACTTATGGTTGTGATTCTTCAGAGAATCTTCTGAACTCGTCAATTTCTTTAAATCTGGTTGGTACCTAGTAGTTATGTTGTTAAGAAGTTCTGTCAGTCTATGGCGGATTAAGCTGAACGGGCTAAAGCCAGGGGCCCCCGATGATTAGGGCCCCCCAAACTTAGCATATTTTATAATAAATGTGGACAAATGTATACATGAATTGCTGAAAATATGATAAATTAATAAAATCTCATCTATTAAAATGATCTCTTTTCCCACACGATAGTCTTAGCAGTCAAAAACCCTGATTTGATAGGCTCAATAACAGAAATTATTAAAGAATATTATATATATATTTTAAATTGTTATTCCTACTTGAGATCTCGTGGCCGAATGTGAAGTACTAAGGCTTGGGGTGCAAGCGGTGGCGGGTTCGATCCCCGGGTGAGGTGTGAATTTTTTTTTCATGTGTTTTTTAATTTTATAAATTGTCTTTTACACTCAATTTTAAGATACCGGCAAAAAGTTATTTCTTCGAATTCGGTTTTTTCATGAATAATCATTTTGGATTAATATTTACAAGTTACAGTCTTATATTAGCTGCTAGCAATCATTTTATCTAAAGGTACACTGGCTAGATAGGACCCCAGTTTGAATTGCAGCCAGGGGCCCCGTGCAGTCTTAATCCGCCCCTGCTGTCAGTTGCTGGTTACTAGTTACTTCTGGACGCTATTATTTCATGAACTTTATTGTGGTGTAGAAAGGTTCATTGTGGTTTACAAAGGTCCACTGTGGTGTAGAAAGGTTCATTGTCGTGTAGAAAGGTTCATTTTGGTTTAAAAAGGTCCACTGTGGTGTAGAAAGGTTCATTGTATTGTAGAAAGGTTCATTGTGGTGTAGAAAGGTTCTTTTTTGTGTAGAAAGGTTCATTGTAGTGTTGAAAGTTCATTGTGATGTAGAAAGGTTCATTGTGGTGTAGAAAGGTTCATTTTAGTTTACAAAGGTCCACTGTGGTGTAGAAAGGTTCATTGTATTGTAGAAAGGTTCATTGTGGTGTAGAAGGGTTCATTTTGGTGTAGAACGGTTAATTGTAGTGTAGAAAGTTTATTGTGATGTAGAAAGGTTCATTGTGGTGTAGTAAGGTTTATTGTGGTGTAGAAAGGTTCATTGTGGTGTAGAAAGGTTCATTTTGGTGTAGAAAGGTTCATTGTGGTGTAGAAAGTTCATTATATTGTAGAAAGATTCATTGTGATGTAGAAAGGTTCATTGTGGTGTAGAAAGGTTCATTGTGATGTAGAAAGGTTCATTGTGGTGTAGAAAGGTTCATTGTGATGTAGAAAGAATCATTGTGATGTAGAAAGGTTCATTGTGGTGTAGAAAGGTTCATTGTGATGTAGAAATGTTCATTGTGGTGTAGAAAGGTTCATTGTGGTGTAGAAAGCTTCATTGTGGTGTAGATAGGTTCATTTTGGTGTAGAAAGGTTCATTGTAGTGTTGAAAGTTCATTGTGATGTAGAAAGGTTTATTGTGGTGTAGAAAGGTTCATTTTAGTTTAAAGAGGTCCACTGTGGTGTAGAAAGTTTCATTGTGGTGCAGAAAGGTTCATTGTGGTGTAGAAAGTTTCATTGTGGTGCAGAAAGGTTCATTGTGGTGTAGAAAGGTTCATTGTGATGTAGAAAGGTTCATTGTGATGTAGAAAGGTTTATTGTTGTGTAGAAAGGTTCATTGTAGTGTAAAAAGGTTCATTGTGGTGTAGAAAGGTTCATTGTGGTGTAGAAAGGTTCATTGTGATGTAGAAAGGTTCATTGTGGTGTAGAAAGGTTCATTGTGATGTAGAAAGTTTCATTGTGGTGTAGAAAGGTTCATTGTGGTGTAGAAAGCTTCATTGTGGTGTAGAAAGGTTCATTTTGGTGTAGAAAGGTTCATTGTAGTGTTGAACGTTCATTGTGATGTCGAAAGGTTTATTGTGGTGTAGAAAGGTTCATTTTAGTTTACAAAGGTCCATTGTGGTGTAGAAAGTTTCATTGTAGTGCAGAAAGGTTCAATGTGGTGTAGAATGGTTCATTGTGATGTAGAAAGGTTCATTGTGGTGTAGAAAGTTCATTGTGGTGTAGAAAGTTCATTGTGGTATAGAAAGATTCATTGTGATGTAGAAAGGTTCATTGTGGGTTAGCAAGGTTCGTTGTGGTGTAGAAAGGTTCGTTGTGGTGTAGAAAGATTCATTGTTGTGTAGAAAGGTTCATTTTATTTTAAAAAGGTCCACTGTGGTGTAAAAAGGTTCATTGAGGTTTACAAAGTCCCACTGTGGTGTAGAAAGGTTCATTGTGGTGTGGAAAGTTCATTGTATTGTAGAAAGGTTCATTGTGGTGTAGAAAGTTCATTGTCATGTAGAAAGGTTCATTGTAGTGTAGAAAGTTTCATTGTGGTGCAGAAAGGTTCATTGTGGTGTAGAAAGATTCATTGTGGTGTAGAAAGGTTCATTGTGATGTAGCAAGGTTCATTGGGGTGTTGAAAGGTTCATTGTGATGTAGAAAGGTTCATTGTGGTGTTGAAAGTTCATTGTGGTGTAGAAAGTTCATTGTGGTATAGAAAGGTTCATTGTGATGTAGAAAGGTTCATTGTGGTGTAGCAAGGTTCGTTGTGGTACAGAAAGGTTCATTGTGGTGTAGAAAGGTTCATTGTATTGTAGAAAGGTTCATTGTGATGTAGAAAGGTTCATTGTGGTGTAGAAAGGTTCATTATGGTGTAGAAAGGTTCGTTGTTGTGTAGAAAGATTCATTGTTGTGTAGAAAGGTTCATTGTGATGTAGAAAGGTTCATTGTGGTGTAGAAAGGTTCATTTTAGTTTAAAAAGGTCCACTGTGGTGTAGAACGGTTCATTGTATTGTAGAAAAGTTCATTGTGGTGTAGAAAGGTTCATTTTTGTGTAGAAAGGTTCATTGTGGTGTAGAAAGGTTCATTGTGGTGTTGAAAGGTTCATTGTGGTGTAGAAAGGTTCATTGTGGTGTAGAAAGGTTCATTGTGGTGTAGAAAGATTCATTGTGGTGTAGAAAGGTTCATTGTGGTGTAGAAAGTTCATTGTGGTGTAGAAAGTTCATTGAGGTGTATAAAGGTTCATTGTGGTGCAGAAAGGTTCATTGTGGTGTAGAAAGGTTCATTGTGGTGTTGAAAGGTTCATTGTGGTGTAGAAAGGTTCATTGTGGTGTAGAAAGGTTCATTATGGTGTAGAAAGGTTCATTTGGTTATATGATATCAGCTTACTCCACCAACCAGAAACCAATAGCTACCTTAACACTACAACAACCAGAAACCAATAGCTACTTTAACACCACAACAACCAGAAACCAATAGCTACCTTAACACTACAACAACCAGAAACCAATAGCTACCTTAACACCACAACAACCAGAAACCAATAGCTACTTTAACACTACAACAACCAGAAACCAATAGCTACCTTAACACCACAACAACCAGAAACCAATAGCTACCTTAACACTACAACAATAGGAACCAATAGCTACCTTAACACCACAACAACCAGAAACCAATAGCTACCTTAACACTACAACAATAGGAACCAATAGCTACCTTAACACTACAACAACCAGAAACCAATAGCTACCTTCTTATCTTATCTTATCTATACAGACGCTCCTTCTATGCAGAAGATAGTTGCGTCCACAGACCATGACAGATGATCTGTTGGCAAGTGATGCAGCTTTCACAGGCCACGGCTTTGTGGGTTCCACGCATTACCAGCCGCCTAACTACATGTAGTGTTAGGTACCCATTCGGAGCGGGGTGACTCAGGGACGCCCTGGGCCCCGGGAACAAACCCTTGCCCTCACACGGATTCGAACCCGTGACCATCGGTACGACAGTCCAGTGCGCTGCCACTCGACCACCGCGTCCCATACCTTCACACTACAACAACCAGAAACCACAAGAGTCACAAGGTGAACACAGCAGATTCGCATATGTTACAGAAAATTTATTGTTTTTATAATTTGTACTTCAGTCGTTGTTGTTGTTTTGTTGTTGGTTTTCTGGTTTATTTATTGTTGCATTTTTGTTACTCCTTTAAAAAAAAATATCGTTACAGTTTTTGCACTTTAAGATACTTTGATTAACTCTAGTATTTATTAAGATAGTCTTCCTTGGTTAGGAGGGGGGGCATATTTTTTTAATAAAAGAAATTCTTTACTTGTTTTAACTTATTGTCACTATGGAGACCAAGCAGGGCCGTCACTTCACCATGGAAGCCAAACAAGGGCGTCCTGTCACCATGGATACCTTGCCTTGTTTTCGCCTCTAGAAGAATGGTATAGGAAATGAAATTAAACAAAGTAATCGTAGTCATGACCAGGGCGGATTATAGCTAATATAAGACTGTAACTTGTAAGGCAGACTGTAATAAGACAAAAAACTAAATAGATGTGAATTTAATTAAAATAAAGTTACTTGAGTCCAAAATGTTTAAAATATTTATTATTATTTATTTCAACCTAGAACTTTCGTTTGCAAACTTTTCTCATGGCGAAGTTATCAATCAAGTCAAAGCTAAGTGAACAAAATACGAGTGAGACTTAACTCCGTCTTGGTAACAAACGGACACGTCTGACAGCGACGACGGCCGCATGGTTTAGTACCCAGATAGGAGGGTGGAATACAAAGGCGGCTACGAACCACCAGGTCTCGCAGATTTGTGTCCCTCCTCAATACAATGAGGGGCGGGGCGTAGAATATAAGTGAGCTTACCAGTTCCTTGTCAATGCTATTAGAGAGAGTATACTCAGTCCTTGTTGTCCCATGCAACTTCTAACTTCATTTTAAAAATTATTTTCAACTTTGAAAATGATCGCTCTCCGCTGCAGTTTGATGACATCATTGAGAGAAAGATGCGAAGTGCGATGTGTACATTTGGAAAAGACTGTGTAAAATTTTGCTCATACAAAAACAGCTAAATTTTTAGCTCTGTGCATGTGTTTTAGGTTTCGCATTGTGCTACTTCCTGTCCCTGACCCTCTTATCTTATCTTATCTGTTTCAGACGCTCCTTCTATACAGACAATTATTGCGTTCTACGCTTATCTATGGTTTGTGTTTAGCCCTGCATTCTTATTAGAGTTTTAAATCTTGATAAAGTGTTGGCTTTCATGGTTTCTTCAGGCAACCCATTCCACGCCCGAATTCCGGACTTGAAGAACGAAAATTTGAATGAGTTTGTTCTTGCATACGGAATAAGAAAGGCGTTTTTATCCTTATGTCTATCTGAGGGTTGTATTAAGTTATATTTGTGTTGTATTTCTAAATTAGAGTTAATTGCTTTATGTATGATTACTACTTTACTCTTGGTTCTTCTATCCTCTAGTGTTTCAAGGTTTAAATTAATTATTTAACTAATGGTGTTATTCTAGTCAGTTTTGAATATTCTCCAGTAATGAATCTGGCAGCTCTTTTTTGGATTTGTTCTAGTTTATCAATGTTTTCTTTGGTGGATGGGTCCCATACAGAAGATGCATATTCTAGTACAGGTCTCACCAAAGTGAGATAGCATTTTAGTTTTATATCTTTATTAAATTTGTAAAGGTTTCTTTTTATAAAGCTTAAGGTTTTGTTTGATTTTTTAATAACTTCATTGACATGGGGATTCCATTATAATTTCTCATTTATTAAGACTCCTACGTATTTTGCATCTTTAGTTTGGGTTAGTTACTTTCCATTAATGAAATATTTTGAATTTATTTGTTTCTTTTTTCTTTGTTACTCTTAACAGTTGACACTTTTCTGGGTGGAAAGACATACTCCAGTTAGTTTCCCATTTTATCAATTCATCTAAGTCTTTTTGTAAAATTTTGCTATCTTGTTCTGATTTAATCAGCCTGGAGCTTGACAATAAATTTTTTGAAGACTTCTGAAAATTGGAGTAATTCTGAATTAAAGCAGTCTTCGAAATCTCTTGAATATTCTTTTATTAACTGGTCTGCTGCCCATCGGATGGCGTCATTTCTGATCTCACTTAGATTTGTAAGAAAGCCAAATTTCTCATAGATGTCTTTATATGCGCCTAACCGATGTTGTAGGTCTAAAGTAATTTTTTTCAATGATTACCAGAAATACCTCAACCTTGAATTTATAGGTCCATATGTCAACTAGCAGGTCTATGTCAACTAGTATGTCTATATGTCAACTAGCAGGTCTATATGTCAACTACTATGTCTATATGTCAACAAGCAGGTCTATATGTAAACACGATGCAGGAAATACGTCAAACTCCTTAAACATTTATAATACAACTAGGTGCAAGTACCCGGCTTTTTCCCGGGCTTAAAATAAGGTCTTCTGTAGAAGCGTACAAAACTGCATGCAATAAAAGGGTACATTTATCTTAAAGCAATGTGATAGACAACATTTTAGGCAGTTCCATGTGGAGTGTGTACAAAAAGTTTTCCTCTTAGCCCACTCTGGAGCAGACCACATAAAACTGCCCATGAGAAAAGCATGGTGTCTATACCAGCAATCCCAAGACCTGGCCCTGTGACTTATGGATTGTCATGACAAAGCACAGTTTCAGTTATAAGGGAACGAATGCCTTCTTAGCTTTTTTTTGTTTAGCAAACGTTTCACCAAAATGCCTCCATGTGGATGCAGAGGATCACCTTGGACCCCATGCTGGCGGAGGTCAAGGGGGCGTCGTAGCACCTTGGAACCTTGATCCGGTCCCCCATTTTGGGGACAATGAGCAACTTTTGTTTAGTAAAGTTTTCTCTAAAATGTATCCACGGCTCAGAACAGGCACATGGAGCACTAGTTTTGGCTGGAGGCGAGAGTGAGGTTGGGATGTAACGAAACCTGTTTAAGAACCTTCCCCGTGTAATTGTGTGTACGTGTACCAAATAACGTGCTGGAAATAGAAGTCTTAGTAATAACCTGTTAGCACTTAATACCGTTTTGGCTAAATATCAGCAAATCTCACCTCGCTGTGCTTTAAATAGAATCCAATGAAAATGACAGGCAGGTAGGGACGTTTTCTTTTTAGATACTCCGCGAAGTATTCTTATTTTAATACTTTCGCAGAAACATTAAAAAATGGTATAAATATTTTTGGCTGGATTAATTAAAATTAATTAAGATTAATAATTAAAAAGCTTACAAAAGTAGAAATGATATTAAGGGATCCGGCCCAAAAATGAGTGATAATTTAATTTTTTATTGCCATTGTACTCAAGCTTTATTACTCAATATCGTGTGAAATTAAATAGGGAATACAATTATTAACGTTCAGTAAAAAAAGACATTTGGGTCCCCCAGCTCCGAGGGAATGGTCATTAGGAGTTCATTGCCCTATACTAATTTAATATAGGCTCTTAAGTTTTTATATTCTAAGTTTGGTCAAAATCCAGATATTTTCTTATTATCTAACAATTAAACTATATAGGAGGAAAATGACATTAAGCACCCCCGGGCCCATTTGGTGTGAGATGTGAATTTCAAAACCCTGTGCATTTTAATTCAATTTCATTATGGATATATTTCTCAAGAAAGTTAAAAAGTAAATTGAAAAAATATTTTAAACTTATTGGAACCCCTGCCCTGAAAAAAATGACATTAAAAGTTCAGTGCCCTTAAGTATTTTAACATGGGCTACCAAGTTTTTGTATACAAAGTTTGGTTAAGATCCATTCACTTACTCAGTAAATAACGCATAAACAATTTTTTATATAGCTCATATAAGCAAAAACGACATGAAGGGCCCCAGGGACAGAGTAAAGTTGCGATGGAACGAAACCTGTTTAAGAACCTTCCCCATGTAATTTTGTGTACGTGTACAAAATTTCCCGTTATTTGTTTTTCTGGATCTTGAGTTATAAGGGAACAGCCAGACAGACAGACAGACAGACAGACAGACAAACAGACAACAAACGCGTCTTATATAAATAAAATAATAGTCCAAGTCACTGGCTCACTGGCTCACTGGCTCATTGGCTCACTGGCTCACTGGCTCATTGGTTGTATGTGTAACGCTATGACGTCATTTTTTGAGGTTGGTTAGTTGGGCTTTTGACAAAAGCGGGCGCATTAGGCGCCCTAAAAACAGTGGGCGCCGTAGGCGCCACGGCACCTCAGTGCAACCTTATATACTATAATAGTCCAAGTCACTGGCTCACTGGCTCATTGGAAGTATGTGTAACGCTATGACGTTATTTTTTTAGCTTATATTTTAATACAAGGTGTGCTTCGGAAGGCGCGCAAAAAGGTGTGCAAGATAATTATAAATTAAAGACGCCCTGTAAAAAAATATATATTATATGACGTCATTGTTTTTAGCTTATATTTTAATTATGGAAAAGGGAACGATGTAAAAATTGATTTGAGGATTTATAATTATAAAATACTTTGTGCACATTTCAGCAAGTTTAATATTTCGTATTTATCAAACAAGGATAAATTACATGGGCTTTTGACCAAAAAAACGTGTGCGCCACAGGCGGCCTGCAGCCGCAGTGGGCGCCTATCAGGCGCCCTTGAACCTCTAGTATGTATATATATATAAGAGATATACTAGAGTAACTAACTAAAACATAACATACAACTCATCACATACAAAACTAGGCACAATTATCAACTTTTATAACTTATTATATACACAACTAGGCCAATAATCAACTTTTATAACTTATTATATACACAACTAGGCCCAATAATCAACTTTTATAACTTATTATATACACAACTAGGCCCAATAATCAACTTTTATAACTTATTATATACACAACTAGGCCCAATAATCAACTTTTATAACTTATTATATACACAACTGGGCCCAATAATCAACTTTTATAACTTATTATATACACAACTAGGCCCAATAATCAACTTTTATAACTTATTATATACACAACTAGGCACAATAATCAACTTTTATAACTTATTATAATCTATACACAACTAGGCCCAATAATCAACTTTTATAACTTATTATATACACAACTAGCCCAATAATCAACTTTTATAACTTACTATATACACAACTAGGCCCAATAATCAACTTTTATAACTTATTATATACACAACTAGGCACAATAATCAACTTTTATAACTTATTATATACACAACTAGGCCCAATAATCAACTTTTATAACTTATTATATACACAACTAGGCCCAATAATCAACTTTTATAACTTATTATATACACAACTAGGCCCAATAATCAACTTTTATAACTTATTATATACACAACTAGGCCCAATAATCAACTTTTATAACTTATTATATACACAACTAGGCACAATAATCAACTTTTATAACTTATTATAATCTATACACAACTAGGCCCAATAATCAACTTTTATAACTTATTATATACACAACTAGCCCAATAATCAACTTTTATAACTTACTATATACACAACTAGGCCCAATAATCAACTTTTATAACTTATTATATACACAACTAGGCACAATAATCAACTTTTATAACTTATTATATACACAACTAGGCACAATAATCAACTTTTATAACTTATTATAATCTATACACAACTAGGCACAATAATCAACTTTTATAACTTATTATATACACAATTAGGCCCAATAATCAACTTTTATAACTTACTAGCAGACCATTCATGCGTTGCAACGATCTCAGTAAAAAGGAATACATGTAGATTAAAAAAAGGAATTACTTCAAGGATCACCGGGCCTATCAGTTTAACATATGACGTTCGAAAATCTGTTCATTTTCATTACAAATATATTTATCTATATTGCCCAATATCATGTAAAATTGAATGATGAATACAATATACTAAAAGTTTAGTAAAAACACATTTAGGGCCCCCAGCCCCCAAGGAAATGCACATTAGGAGTTCAATGCCCTATAGTAATTTAATATAGGCTCTTAAGTTTTTATATACCAAGATTGGTCAAAATCCAGTTATTTTCTCATTATCTAACAATTAAAATAATTTTTATTTCGCTAATATAAGGAAAAAAATACATTAAGGGGCCCCCGGGCCCATTCGGTTTAAGATGTACATTTTAAAAACTTGTTCATTTAAATTCAGTTTCATCATGGATATATTTCACGGAATCGTTAAAAACTGAGTGGGAAATAATATCTTAGAGTATACCCAAGTATATATGTGGTCCAAGGTTGTCATTGCCAGGGCGGGGGTGGAAGATAGCATCCACTCCTCTAAAAATGCCCTAAAAGGCTTGCGTCTCTTAATGCCTCTATCAACCAAAATCCAGCTCCTGGCCTTCTCGCGTGGCTCACACAAAAGCCCGGCGGACCATGTTTCTACTAACAGGAGAAGGGATGAAGGCGGTCAACTGGCGCCTCAAAACCAGTAGCTTCGGGTAGATGAGACTCGTTAACCATGGCCGGTAGCTCATCTAGGAGAGGGAAACTCTTATTCTAAACCTCCGCTGCCTTGCGGCTAAACCCTCATGGGAAAGGCTAGGGGAGTAAACCCCGACAGACAATCAGGCAATGGAGCTCCTAAGGCGGTCTGCTATTGAAACAAATTGCATTCCGGCAGCTCTTGCGTCGCGAATGATGCCATACCGTATCGACATTAGTCATTCCATTGGATCCACCATTGGCGTGGAGAGGGGGATCTGCTGTTTGGGCAGCAGCTGATTCTCCATAGTAACACGCCCAGGCTTTATCTTTACTGGAGAGGACACTCCAGCATCGCCGCAAGGTGTGAACACAACACGGGAAGCAGCAGTTTACCGGTTATAAGCCATAGCTCAATTGGCGTAGAGCTAGGCGCCAGGGGTTGCTTCTGACGGTGGGAGAGATCATCATGTCTCAATGGATCGCTACCGCCCGCCTCAAGCTGGGCAGCCCCCAGCCAATAAGGTGCTATCCCGCCATGGCCTACCTGCTCCACTGGGTGCATGGAGCTCAGAGGAACTTTTCAACAAGTAGGCCAGTAAATCCTGCACCTATAAATAAAAAAACAAAAGATAAGAAGACTCCAGCTCTTCGCCTAGCAAACTGGAACGTTAGGACTATGTGTCCAGGCATTACTGCCGACCTGCAGCTTATTGATGATGCCAGGAAGACAGCCATCATTGACAGGGAGCTCGCAGACTAAACTTCGACATTGCCTGCCTTCAGGAGATTAGACTCCCAGAAAGTAGTACCATAAAAGAATGCAACTACACTTTCTTCTGGCAGGGTGGACCAATGGACACACCAAGGCAACATGGGGTTGGTTTTGCCATAAAAAATGGACTCTGCTCCTCCATAGAACCCTCAATAAAGGGCACTAACAGACTACTAACAATTTGTCTATCTACATCCTCAGGATTAGCCAACATCATCAGTGCTTATGCTCCAACCTTATCCTCGAGCTCAGAAGCGAAAGACCAGTTCTATGAAGATCTCAATCAAACACTAGCCAGCATACCCACCAATGAAGCAATCTACCTCCTGGGTGACTTCAATGCAAGAGTGTGAAATGATCACATGGCCTGGCCAACTTGCCTCGGTTATTTTGGAAGAGGCATGCTAAATGAAAATGGGCAGAGATTACTAGAGATGTGCTGCTTACATGGACTATGTGTCACAACTACTTTCTTCAACTGCAAAGCAATCCACCAAGTGTCATGGAGGCATCCCCGCTCTAAACACTGGCACCAACTAGATATCATCATCACAAGACGCACACAACTGGCCAGTGTCCTCCTCACACGCAGTTACCACAGTGCAGACTGCGACACAGATCATTCCTTAGTGGCTAGCAAGGTAAGGTTACTGCCAATGAAATTGTACCGCAACAAAAACAAGGGAAAACCACGCATAGGCATCTGCTCCACCAAGAATCCAGAGAGAACAGCAGAATACACCCAGAGACTACAAGAAGCTCTTGTACAAATGCCACCAGTAGACACTATTGAGTCCAAGTTGTCACATCTGCGGGACACCATATATGGCTCAGCTATTGCGGCATTCGGCAAGAGAGAACGCAAAAGTGCAGACTGGTTTGAGGCTCACTGGGAGGAAATGAAGCATGTTACTGATGCAAAAAGAAAGGCTCTTTTAGCCTATAAAGACAGGCCTTGCCCAGAAACTCTACATTCCCTTAAGAGTGCCAAGAAAAATGCCCAGCAGGCAGCTCCCCACTACGCTAACACATACTGGCTCAATCTAAGTTCCAGAATACAGTCAGCTGCTGATAGAGGCGATACAAAGGCTATGTACGAGAATATAAAACAAGCAACAGGCCCTCTGACCTCCAAGACAGCACATTTAATGTCAAAAGCAGGGGAAATTATCAATGATCGGGACAAGCAGCTCAAACGGTGGATCGAGCACTACCTGGAATTGTACGCAACTATAAACCATGTCTCAACTGCTGCCCTGGACGATATCCCAGACCTGCCGGTCATGGAAGAGCTCGATAGCCTACCCACAATGGTCGAGCTAAGAAGAGCCATAGATTGC
Organism: Ampullaceana balthica; assembly: GCA_944989445.1. NCBI lineage: Eukaryota > Metazoa > Mollusca > Gastropoda > Lymnaeidae > Ampullaceana > Ampullaceana balthica. Next base: position 57,232 of record CALYLW010000933.1, read on the forward strand.
CTGGCCTGCGGGAAAGTCCCTGGTAATGATGGAATTCCACCAGAAGTTCTCAAATGTGGAAAAGAAATACTTTTACAGCCTTTGCATGACCTCCTCACTCTGTGCTCGGAACAGGGGCAGATACCACAGGAGTTAAAAGATGCCAACATCGTTACACAGTATAAAAATAAAGGAGACAAGAGTGACTGCAACAACTATCGTGGAATCTCTCTCCTCAGTATAGTTGGAAAAGCCTTCGCCCGAGTTGCATTAACATGCCTGCGACCCTAGCATCGCGTGTACTCCCAGAATCGCAGTGCGGCTTTCGAGCCGGAAGATCAACCATAGACATGATCTTCTCTCTGCGCCAGCTGCAGGAGAAATGCAGGGAGCAACATATGCCTCTATACATCGCGTTCGTCGACCTAACTAAAGCTTTGATCTTTTCAACAGAAGCGGCCTTTTCCAGATCTTAGTAAAAATAGGCTGCCCTACGCATCTGCTTAACATCATCAAGCAATTCCACGAAAACATGCAGGGCACAGTGTGCTATAACGGTGCCACCTCTGAGGCTTTCCCAGTAAGTAGTGGAGTAAAGCAAGGCTGCGTGTTGGCACCTACTCTATTCGCAATATTCTTTTCCATCTTACTCCAGTATGTCTTCAAGAACAACAGCGAGGGGATATACATACACACCAGAGCTGACGGGAGATTATTCAATATTGCCCGACTTAGAGCCAAGACCAAAATAAGGAAGATTTTGCTGCGCGAGCTCTTATTTGCAGACGATGGCGCCTTAATATCCTACACAGCAGACGGCCTGCAGAACCTTGTATCCAGCTTCTCCGCTGCCTGCAAAGAGTTTGGCCTGACCATAAGTATAAAGAAAACCAACATTATGGCACAGGATGCTGCCTCTCTCCCAACTATCATCATTGACGACTGCAACCTGGATGCTGTTGAAAGTTTTACTTATCTGGGATCAATCATCTCGAGCAACCTCTCACTGGAAGATGAGATAAATGAGATAAGTAGTAGGATATGGAAGGCAGCAACTGTTATGGCTAGACTGTACAAAAGAGTCTGGTCTAATACCAAACTCACAGCAAGGAATAAAGCTGCAGGTATACCAGGCCTGCGTACTGAGCACACTCCTTTATGGATGCTAGTCTTGGACCACCTATACCAGGCATGAAAGAATGCTCAATAGCTTCCACCTCAGATGCCTGCGCCGCATCTTGGACATCAAATGGCAAGAGAAAGTCCCCAACACAGAGGTCCTAGCTCAAGCAAGCATGAGTAGTATTGCAGCAATATTAAGCCAAAGACGCCTCCGTTGGCTTGGACACGTCAAGAGGATGCAAACTGGTCGCATACCCAAAGATGTACTTTACAGCGAGCTGGCGACAGGGAAAAGGTCGGTTGGTCGGCCATGTCTCAGATACGTGGACATATGCAAGAGAGACATGAAAGTAGCCAACATTGATATACAAAACTGGGAAAACCTGGCAGAGGATAGGTCCATGTGGCGGGCTATAGTGAAAGAAGGATCACTAAGAGCAGAGGAGCAAACTAGGGCAGAAGCAGTCGGGAAAAGAGCGAGGAGAAAGGCCAGGCAACACTGCCCCACTGCTTTCATGTGTGTGTCATGCAGAAGAGAGTGCCACTCAAGGATTGGTCTCATCAGCCACACCAAGAGCTGTAAATAATAAAGATAAATCTATCGTCTTTCGTAGACGGACAGATGCCATACCATGCCCAAAAAAATACATTTGTGGCCCTCGGCCCATTCGATGTAAGATGTAAATTTCAAAATGCTGTTCATTTTAATTCAGTTTTATCATGGATATATTTCTCAAGATCGTTAAAAAAAGAATGGCAAATAATATCTCAAACATATTCGAAAAAAAGACATTTGGGGCCCCCAGCCCTGAACGATTGGACATTAGACGTGCTGTGCCCTTTGTTATTTTAATATGGCCTACCAAGTCAGTGCTCAACTGCCCAAAGTCAACTAACACAGACATGCATTCTATTCTCCGCGACAAGGTGGAGCTGGCTGTACAAAAACTGAAGAAGGGGAAATCAGCTGGAGCGGACAACATTCCGGGCGAACTGATTCAAGCAGGAGGTGACCCCGTAATAAACATCCTAACTAACATGTGCAAGAAGATCTGGCAGACAGGAAAATGGCCAACCCCATGGACGCAATCGCTGGTTATCACGCTCCCAAAAAAGGGTAATCTACAGATGTGTCAGAACATGATCTTCCTTGAAAGGATCATGACAGATGTGCTAGAAGACCATGTCGGATCAGTCAGCATCGGAGGGAGAAGTATTACCAACCTACGCTTCACCGATGACGTTGACAGCCTAGCTGGTAGCGAGGACGAACTAAAAGAATTCCTCGCAAAGCTAGAGAAAACAGCAAAGGCTTACGGCATGGAAATCAATGCAGAAAAGACCAAGGTCATGGCAAATAGTAAATTCACAAGCGAGATTCGGATAAACGAGCAAAAACTCGAAGAAGTCTCCACCTTCAAGTATCTAGGGGCCATAATATCCGACGAAAGCTCAAAGTCAGAAGTTCTTGACAGAGTAGCCCAAACAATGGCAGCATTTGAGCAAATTAAAGCACATCTGGCAAAGTAAGAAGCTCTCCCTGAGATCAAAGATCCGGCTAATGCGCTCTCTAGCGATGTCGGTCTTTTTGTATGGTTGTGAGGCGTGGACGCTCACTGCAGACCTCCAAAGAAAAATCAATGCGCTAGAGATGAGATGTTTCAGAAAGATATTGAACATTTCCTACACAGCGCTCATCACAAACGAAGCGGTCCGCAACACAATAAGTACTGTCATTGGCCCCTACGAGGACCTACTCACATCAATTAAGAAGAGGAAACTACAATGGTACGGACACGTGACAAGAACTGGAGGTCTCGCAAAAACCATATTACAAGGTACATTCCAGGGAGGAAGGAAAAGAGGCAGACAAAAGAAAAGATGGGAGGACGATATCAAAGAGTGGACCGGCCTGTCATTCAGCGACTCTCAAAGGGCAGCACATGACCGTGACAAATTGAGTGTGTTAGTGAGCAGTTCACGATGGTGCCCCAACGACCCAACAACGGGTTAAAGGATAGTTCAAGTTCAAGTTCACCAAGTTTTTATATACAAAGTTTGGTTAAGATCCATTCATTTACTCAGTAGGTATCACATAAACTAATTTTTATATAGATCATATAAGCAAAAAAAACGACATTAAGGGCCCCAGGGCCCAATTAATGCAAGTTGTCAAGTTCAAAACACCTGTTTATTTCAATCAATTTCATAGCGGATATATTTCTTTATATTTATCTAGATCTTTAATACTTGAATGGGGAATAAAATCTTAATTGTTTATGAAAAAAGAAAGTTTGGGCCCCTAGCCCCGAACAAATGGACATTAGGAAATTAGTGCCATATAATATTTCAATATTGGCTACCAGGGTGTTATATACAAAGTTTGGTTAAAATCCACCAATTTACCTAATAGCTAACGCTTAAACTAATTTTTATATAGGTCATATAAGAAAAAAATCATATTATGGGCCCCTGGCGCCCCATGAGTGTTAAATTTTGCAAAAAAAGGAGCCAGCTACCATCCCAGGAGCGTACTCAAAAGTCTCCAAAAGTTTCATGACGATCGGATTAATGGTTTAGTCAGCTATAAAGGACATACATACATACATACATACATACATACATACATACATACATACATACATACATACATACATACATACATACATACATACATACATACATACATACATACATACATACATACATACATACATACATACATACATACATACATACATACATACATACATACATACATACATACATACATACATACATACATACATACATACATACATACATACATACATACATACATACATACATACATACATACATACATACATACATACATACATACATACATACATACATACATACATACATACATACATACATACATACATACATACATACATACATACATACATACATACATACATACATACATACATACATACATACATACATACATACATACATACATACATACATACATACATACATACATACATACATACATACATACATACATACATACATACATACATACATACATACATACATACATACATACATACATACATAACATACATACATACATACATACATACATACATACATACATACATACATACATACATACATACATACATACATACATACATACATACATACATACATACATACATACATACATACATACATACATACATACATACATACATACATACATACATACATACATACATACATACATACATACATACATACATACATACATACATACATACATACATACATACATACATACATACATACATACATACATACATACATACATACATACATACATACATACATACATACATACATACATACATACATACATACATACATACATACATACATACATACATACATACATTCATACATACATACATACATACATACATACATACATACATACATACATACATACATACATACATACATACATACATACATACATACATACATACATGCATGCATGCATACATACATACATACATACATACATGCATACATACATACATGCATACATACTTTGATTTATATATATATATATATTATATACACAACTAGGCAGTCTGACTTACGAAGAGTCTCAAACATCAACAGACCGGCCCCAAGCAGCAGTGACAGGCAGAAGACAAACGTACATCGTCGTCGAGTCCTAACACCTGGTAAAACTGTGAAATAGAGTGAAAGGGTGAGTAGTGAGGCGTGTCAGGGTGAGTAGTGAGGCGTGTCAGGGTGAGTAGTGAGGCGTGTCAGGATAACTAGTGAGCCGTGTCAGGGAGACTAGTGAGACGTGTCATCGTGGCCCGTGAGGCGTGTAAGGATATCTAGTGAGGCGTGTCAGCGTGACTAGTGAGGCGTATCAGGATAACTAGTGAGTCGTGTCAGGGTGACTAGTGAGGCGGTCATCGTGACTAGTGAGGCGTGTCAGGATATCTAGTGAGGCGTGTCAGGGTGACTAGTGAGGCGTGTCAGGGTGACTAGTAAGGCTTGTCTGGATGCCTCGGGTGCCTCTTTTTCAAATATTTTGAAGATTTTCTCTGCATTTTGTTTTTTAGTTAGAAGGGGTGTTGGGGTGGGGGAAGGAGAAATGAAACCTTTGCTCGGGAGGATAGTTAGAAGAAGTTCTTAATTACACGTCATCGATCGCCTGACTTACTGCGGACGTCAGGGTTGACTCCATTTGACGGCCTATTAAATTTCCAGTATCACAAGTGTATTTAATGTTTTAAAGTGTTGAGTCTATATATATTATTTCACTTACCCGAGTAAATGAAGCGAGCACACATCAACAGAGATTGAAACATGGTTATATTACAACCAATCAGAAAGCTCGACTCATCCACTGAATCCAGACCTCACACTAAATACATTTCAGCAGCTAGTCACTTCCAAAACAAATTTGATTTCAGAAATCGAATATTTATTTGAGACTTGGAACCAGTAAAAATTGTTTGTGAAGAGAATATGTTAAAATATATTGTAGCACCAATCAACATACATTTCCGAGTCGGAATTCCCCGACCATATGTTGAAAGAATCGTGTAATTTCTATGGGAACGTGACTATAAAATTATACGGAATACACGTTTTGTAAAATTATATATTTATGATATATCTTATTCCTGTTTTTAAATTTGAAAAAAAATTGTTTTGTTTGAATGATGTAAAACATTTTTTAAAATGTCTACCACATTGTGTCATTTATTTATATTTTAAATTTAAAAAAAATAATTTTAGCCTAAAAAAACTACGTCTCCTTTTCAGGACACAAGTAAGTACGCACGCAAACTCATGTACACACTAACAAACTGGTGTACACACTAAGAAACTGGTGTACACACTAAGAAACTGGTGTACACACTAAGAAACTGGTGTACACACTAAGAAACTGGTGTACACACTAAGAAACTGGTGTACACACTAAAAAACTGGTGTACACACTAACAAACTGGTGTACACACTAACAAACTGGTGTACACACTAACAAAGCGGTGTACACACTAACAAAGCGGCGTACACACTAACAAACTGGTGTACACACTAACAAAGCGGTGTACACACTAACAAAGCGATTTACACACTAACAAACCGGTGTACACACTAACAAAGCGGTGTACACACTAACAAACAGGTGTACACACTAACAAACTGATGTACACACTAACAAACCGGTGTACACACTAACAAACAGGTGTACACACTAACAAACTGGTGTACACACTAACAAACTGGTGTACACACTAACAAACTGGTGTACACACTAACAAACCGGTGTACACACTAACAAACAGGTGTACACACTAACAAACAGGTGTACACACTAACAAACTGGTGTACACACTAACAAACTGGTGTACACACTAAAAAACTGGTGTCCACACTAACAAACAGGTGTACACACTAACAAACTGGTGTACACACTAACAAACTGGTATACACACTAACAAACTGGTGTACACACTAACAAACTGGTGTACACACTAACAAACTGGTGTACACACAAACAAACTGGTGTACACACTAACAAACTGGTGCACACACTAACAAACTGGTGTACACACTAACAAACTGGTGTACACACTAAAAAACTGGTGTACACACTAACTAAACGGTATGCAAATATTTATTTTTTAAATTATTTTTGCAAAAATTGTAGACAGCACAATGATATTATATTATCCATATTAAAACTGGTTAACAACTACAATAGTTTACAGGTGTACAGCTATAACAATTGTTTTGGTTTACAACACTAACTAGTGATTGGTGTACTAATACAGTTGTTTGGCGTACAAATTCAGTTGTTTGGTGTACTAATACGTGTTGTTTGGTGTACTAATACAGTTGTTTATGTACTAATACAGTTGTTTGGTTTACTACTACAGTTGTTTAGTGTGCTAATACGCGTTGTTTGGCGTACAAATACAGTTGTTTGGTGTACTAATACAGTTGTTTGGTGTACTAATACAGCACTACTTGGAGCACCTGTTACCGCCGTTGAGACACACACCCCTCACGGACTACTTCTTTGACGCGGATGAACCCTCGTACGTGCCACGGTAACTCTATCCTTGTCCTAACAACAGCCCAAGTTTAACCTTGGTTACACGAACTGTTAGTCACCGCAATCAATAATGGTCAGTGGTTTAAGGTTTATGTCAAGATAAACAATGAAGAAATTCAACGCAAAAACTTTCGGTCGCAGCCTAACAACGTAAAGTGCACGCGCACAAACATGATTTCTCTCCCCTGGCGATCGGACTTATATACTGCGATACGGCACCCCAAAAAATAATAATAATAATGATAATAATAATAATAATAATAATAATAATAATAATAATAATAATAATAATAATAATAATAATAATAATCATAATAATAATAATAATAATAATAATAATAATAATAATAATAATAATAATAATAATAATAATAATAAAAATAATAATAATAAAAATAATAATAATAATAATAATAATAATAATAATAATAATAATAATAATAATAATAATAATAATAATAATAATAATAATAATAATAATAATAATAATAATAATAATAATAATAAAAATAATAATAAAAATAATAATAATAATAATAATAATAATAATAATAATAATAATAATAATAATAAAAATAATAATAATAAAAATAATAATAATAATAATAATAATAAAAATAATAATAATAAAAATAATAATAATAATAATAATAATAATAATAATAATAATAATAATAATAATAATAATAATAATAATAAAAATAATAATAATAAAAATAATAATAATAATAATAATAATAATAATAAAAATAATAATAATAATAATAATAATAATAATAATAATAATAATAATAATAAAAATAATAATAATAAAAATAATAATAATAAAAATAATAATAATAATAATAATAATAATAATAATAATAATAATAATAATAATAATAATAATAATAATAATAATAATAATAATAATAATAATAATAATAATAATAATAATAATAATAATAATAATAATAATAATAATAATAATAATAATAATAATAATAATAATTAAATAAATAATTGTCTCCTATTTCTTTAATTTAAAAAAAAACGTGAAAAGATAATGTCCCTAACGGTTTCTGATGACCATCACAGCTACACGTAATAATGTCCCTAACGGTTTCTGATGACCATCACAGCTACAGGTAATGTCCCTAACGGTTTCTGATGACCATCACAGCTACAGGTAATGTCCCTAACGGTTTCTGATGACCATCACAGCTACAGGTAATGTCCCTAACGGTTTCTGATGACCATCACAGCTACAGGTAATGTCCCTAACGGTTTCTGATGACCATCACAGCTACAGGTAATGTCCCTAACGGTTTCTGATGACCATCACAGCTACAGGTAATGTCCCTAACGGTTTCTGATGACCATCACAGCTACAGGTAATGTCCCTAACGGTTTCTGATGACCATCACAGCTACAGGTAATGTCCCTAACGGTTTCTGATGACCATCACAGCTACAGGTAATGTCCCTAACGGTTTCTGATGACCATCACAGCTACAGGTAATGTCCCTAACGGTTTCTGATGACCATCACAGCTACAGGTAATGTCCCTAACGGTTTCTGATGACCATCACAGCTACAGGTAATGTCCCTAACGGTTTCTGATGACCATCACAGCTACAGGTAATGTCCCTAACGGTTTCTGATGACCATCACAGCTACAGGTAATGTCCCTAACGGTTTCTGATGACCATCACAGCTACAGGTAATGTCCCTAACGGTTTCTGATGACCATCACAGCTACAGGTAATGTCCCTAACGGTTTCTGATGACCATCACAGCTACAGGTAATGTCCCTAACGGTTTCTGATGACCATCACAGCTACAGGTAATGTCCCTAACGGTTTCTGATGACCATCACAGCTACAGGTAATGTCCCTAACGGTTTCTGATGACCATCACAGCTACAGGTAATGTCCCTAACGGTTTCTGATGACCATCACAGCTACAGGTAATGTCCCTAACGGTTTCTGATGACCATCACAGCTACAGGTAATGTCCCTAACGGTTTCTGATGACCATCACAGCTACAGGTAATGTCCCTAACGGTTTCTGATGACCATCACAGCTACAGGTAATGTCCCTAACGGTTTCTGATGACCATCACAGCTACAGGTAATGTCCCTAACGGTTTCTGATGACCATCACAGCTACAGGTAATGTCCCTAACGGTTTCTGATGACCATCACAGCTACAGGTAATGTCCCTAACGGTTTCTGATGACCATCACAGCTACAGGTAATGTCCCTAACGGTTTCTGATGACCATCACAGCTACAGGTAATGTCCCTAACGGTTTCTGATGACCATCACAGCTACAGGTAATGTCCCTAACGGTTTCTGATGACCATCACAGCTACAGGTAATGTCCCTAACGGTTTCTGATGACCATCACAGCTACAGGTAATGTCCCTAACGGTTTCTGATGACCATCACAGCTACAGGTAATGTCCCTAACGGTTTCTGATGACCATCACAGCTACAGGTAATGTCCCTAACGGTTTCTGATGACCATCACAGCTACAGGTAATGTCCCTAACGGTTTCTGATGACCATCACAGCTACAGGTAATGTCCCTAACGGTTTCTGATGACCATCACAGCTACAGGTAATGTCCCTAACGGTTTCTGATGACCATCACAGCTACAGGTAATGTCCCTAACGGTTTCTGATGACCATCACAGCTACAGGTAATGTCCCTAACGGTTTCTGATGACCATCACAGCTACAGGTAATGTCCCTAACGGTTTCTGATGACCATCACAGCTACAGGTAATGTCCCTAACGGTTTCTGATGACCATCACAGCTACAGGTAATGTCCCTAACGGTTTCTGATGACCATCACAGCTACAGGTAATGTCCCTAACGGTTTCTGATGACCATCACAGCTACAGGTAATGTCCCTAACGGTTTCTGATGACCATCACAGCTACAGGTAATGTCCCTAACGGTTTCTGATGACCATCACAGCTACAGGTAATGTCCCTAACGGTTTCTGATGACCATCACAGCTACAGGTAATGTCCCTAACGGTTTCTGATGACCATCACAGCTACAGGTAATGTCCCTAACGGTTTCTGATGACCATCACAGCTACAGGTAATGTCCCTAACGGTTTCTGATGACCATCACAGCTACAGGTAATGTCCCTAACGGTTTCTGATGACCATCACAGCTACAGGTAATGTCCCTAACGGTTTCTGATGACCATCACAGCTACAGGTAATGTCCCTAACGGTTTCTGATGACCATCACAGCTACAGGTAATGTCCCTAACGGTTTCTGATGACCATCACAGCTACAGGTAATGTCCCTAACGGTTTCTGATGACCATCACAGCTACAGGTAATGTCCCTAACGGTTTCTGATGACCATCACAGCTACAGGTAATGTCCCTAACGGTTTCTGATGACCATCACAGCTACAGGTAATGTCCCTAACGGTTTCTGATGACCATCACAGCTACAGGTAATGTCCCTAACGGTTTCTGATGACCATCACAGCTACAGGTAATGTCCCTAACGGTTTCTGATGACCATCACAGCTACAGGTAATGTCCCTAACGGTTTCTGATGACCATCACAGCTACAGGTAATGTCCCTAACGGTTTCTGATGACCATCACAGCTACAGGTAATGTCCCTAACGGTTTCTGATGACCATCACAGCTACAGGTAATGTCCCTAACGGTTTCTGATGACCATCACAGCTACAGGTAATGTCCCTAACGGTTTCTGATGACCATCACAGCTACAGGTAATGTCCCTAACGGTTTCTGATGACCATCACAGCTACAGGTAATGTCCCTAACGGTTTCTGATGACCATCACAGCTACAGGTAATGTCCCTAACGGTTTCTGATGACCATCACAGCTACAGGTAATGTCCCTAACGGTTTCTGATGACCATCACAGCTACAGGTAATGTCCCTAACGGTTTCTGATGACCATCACAGCTACAGGTAATGTCCCTAACGGTTTCTGATGACCATCACAGCTACAGGTAATGTCCCTAACGGTTTCTGATGACCATCACAGCTACAGGTAATGTCCCTAACGGTTTCTGATGACCATCACAGCTACAGGTAATGTCCCTAACGGTTTCTGATGACCATCACAGCTACAGGTAATGTCCCTAACGGTTTCTGATGACCATCACAGCTACAGGTAATGTCCCTAACGGTTTCTGATGACCATCACAGCTACAGGTAATGTCCCTAACGGTTTCTGATGACCATCACAGCTACAGGTAATGTCCCTAACGGTTTCTGATGACCATCACAGCTACAGGTAATGTCCCTAACGGTTTCTGATGACCATCACAGCTACAGGTAATGTCCCTAACGGTTTCTGATGACCATCACAGCTACAGGTAATGTCCCTAACGGTTTCTGATGACCATCACAGCTACAGGTAATGTCCCTAACGGTTTCTGATGACCATCACAGCTACAGGTAATGTCCCTAACGGTTTCTGATGACCATCACAGCTACAGGTAATGTCCCTAACGGTTTCTGATGACCATCACAGCTACAGGTAATGTCCCTAACGGTTTCTGATGACCATCACAGCTACAGGTAATGTCCCTAACGGTTTCTGATGACCATCACAGCTACAGGTAATGTCCCTAACGGTTTCTGATGACCATCACAGCTACAGGTAATGTCCCTAACGGTTTCTGATGACCATCACAGCTACAGGTAATGTCCCTAACGGTTTCTGATGACCATCACAGCTACAGGTAATGTCCCTAACGGTTTCTGATGACCATCACAGCTACAGGTAATGTCCCTAACGGTTTCTGATGACCATCACAGCTACAGGTAATGTCCCTAACGGTTTCTGATGACCATCACAGCTACAGGTAATGTCCCTAACGGTTTCTGATGACCATCACAGCTACAGGTAATGTCCCTAACGGTTTCTGATGACCATCACAGCTACAGGTAATGTCCCTAACGGTTTCTGATGACCATCACAGCTACAGGTAATGATATACCTAACGGTTTCAGATGTCCATCACAGCTACAGGTAATGTCCCTAACGGTTTCTGATGACCATCACAGCTACAGGTAATGATGTACCTAACGGTTTCAGATGTCCATCACAGCTACAGGTAATGTCCCTAACGGTTTCTGATGACCATCACAGCTACAGGTAATGATATACCTAACGGTTTCAGATGTCCATCACAGCTACAGGTAATGTCCCTAACGGTTTCTGATGACCATCACAGCTACAGGTAATGTCCCTAACGGTTTCTGATGACCATCACAGCTACAGGTAATGTCCCTAACGGTTTCTGATGACCATCACAGCTACAGGTAATGTCCCTAACGGTTTCTGATGACCATCACAGCTACAGGTAATGTCCCTAACGGTTTCTGATGACCATCACAGCTACAGGTAATGTCCCTAACGGTTTCTGATGACCATCACAGCTACAGGTAATGTCCCTAACGGTTTCTGATGACCATCACAGCTACAGGTAATGTCCCTAACGGTTTCTGATGACCATCACAGCTACAGGTAATGTCCCTAACGGTTTCTGATGACCATCACAGCTACAGGTAATGATGTACCTAACGGTTTCTGATGACCATCACAGCTACAGGTAATGTCCCTAACGGTTTCTGATGACCATCACAGCTACAGGTAATGTCCCTAACGGTTTCTGATGACCATCACAGCTACAGGTAATGTCCCTAACGGTTTCTGATGACCATCACAGCTACAGGTAATGTCCCTAACGGTTTCTGATGACCATCACAGCTACAGGTAATGTCCCTAACGGTTTCTGATGACCATCACAGCTACAGGTAATGTCCCTAACGGTTTCTGATGACCATCACAGCTACAGGTAATGTCCCTAACGGTTTCTGATGACCATCACAGCTACAGGTAATGTCCCTAACGGTTTCTGATGACCATCACAGCTACAGGTAATGTCCCTAACGGTTTCTGATGACCATCACAGCTACAGGTAATGTCCCTAACGGTTTCTGATGACCATCACAGCTACAGGTAATGTCCCTAACAGTTTCTGATGACCATCACAGCTACAGGTAATGTCCCTAACGGTTTCTGATGACCATCACAGCTACAGGTAATGTCCCTAACGGTTTCTGATGACCATCACAGCTACAGGTAATGTCCCTAACGGTTTCTGATGACCATCACAGCTACAGGTAATGTCCCTAACGGTTTCTGATGACCATCACAGCTACAGGTAATGTCCCTAACGGTTTCTGATGACCATCACAGCTACAGGTAATGTCCCTAACGGTTTCTGATGACCATCACAGCTACAGGTAATGTCCCTAACGGTTTCTGATGACTATCACAGCTACAGGTAATGTCCCTAACGGTTTCTGATGACCATCACAGCTACAGGTAATGTCCCTAACGGTTTCTGATGACCATCACAGCTACAGGTAATGTCCCTAACGGTTTCTGATGACCATCACAGCTACAGGTAATGTCCCTAACGGTTTCTGATGACCATCACAGCTACAGGTAATGTCCCTAACGGTTTCTGATGACCATCACAGCTACAGGTAATGTCCCTAACGGTTTCTGATGACCATCACAGCTACAGGTAATGTCCCTAACGGTTTCTGATGACCATCACAGCTACAGGTAATGATATACCTAACGGTTTCAGATGTCCATCACAGCTACAGGTAATGTCCCTAACGGTTTCTGATGACCATCACAGCTACAGGTAATGATGTACCTAACGGTTTCAGATGTCCATCACAGCTACAGGTAATGTCCCTAACGGTTTCTGATGACCATCACAGCTACAGGTAATGATGTACCTAACGGTTTCAGATGTCCATCACAGCTACAGGTAATGTCCCTAACGGTTTCATATGACCATCACTACTGCTAACGACCTGCACACTGTCAACTGGTCCAAGTCCTCACCACGCGACGTACATAGCACGCGGATTGTTGAACGAACGTGACAGGTAACAAAACAATGAACGAACGTGACAGGTAACAAAACAATCGCTGGAATACGTCAGTCTCTTCGTATAATGTGTGGATTTTATGTGGCCATATTTTTAAATGTCCAGGGTGTAACTATAACTATCGGTACGGCTTTCCACAGCCTTCTGCCACACCCCTGCCCACCCTATTACCCCCCACACACACACACACGGAGTAAATGTGAGTTGTAAAGTAGAGTTACCAATCGATGTATGCCTGCCCACCCTATTACCCCCCCCCCACACACACACGGAGTAAGTGTGAGTTGTAAAGTAGAGTTACCAATCGATGTATGCACACACACGGAGTAAGTGTGAGTTGTAAAGTAGAGTTACCAATCGGTGTATGCACACACACGGAGTAAGTGTGAGTTGTAAAGTAGAGTTACCAATCGATGTATGCACACACACGGAGTAAGTGTGAGTTGTAAAGTAGAGTTACCAATCGATGTATGCACACACACGGAGTAAGTGTGAGTTGTAAAGTAGAGTTACCAATCGATTGTTTAAAATGTTATGAACTATGAAGGACTCTGAGTCGTGACCAAACTACGGCCCGCGGGCCGTATCGGGCTCGCAACTGTATTTTATCTGGCCCGCTGACGATATTTAACTTGCGCAACAAAATGTATGTAAAACAAAACGTTGCAATGCTAATTAAATTTACATAATATTTTATAATGATAGCAGATGAAGATATAAAATATGTATTAGATGGGAGAACGAGGAAAATAAATATGTTTTTAATTTTCATCAAATCGTGTATAATGGAAGTATCATGTGACGTGATCTATCAAATGGTGTATAATAGAAGTAGCACGTGACGTGATCTATCAAATGGTGTATAATGGAAGTAGCACGTGACGTGATCTATCAATTGGTGTATAATGGAAGTAGCACGTGACGTGATCTATCAATTGGTGTATAATGGAACTAGCACGGGACGTGATCTATCAAATGGTGTATAATGGAAGTAGCACGTGACGTGATCTTTAGAAAGTCAATGTGTTTCGAAACATCAGACTTTCGAAAAGTTCAATTGTATGTAGAAAACAAGAAATCGAAGAGAACATAGCTTCACAAATGCGTCTATTTCCGTATGCAACATGCAATAGAGTAACTGGAGAAGGGACCTCAACGAAAGTGACAAAAGTTTTTAACTTCTAAAACCTTCAATGCAAACAGCCTCGAGGGGTTACAGATTATGATGGCTAAAAAACATGGCAGATCATGAGGAGATCAAAGATTTTCTAATTTCAGTTTCTCTGTCCATACACAGCAATCACTCAGTAGAAAAGTCGGGGATATTTCTTGTGTAGTAAAAAGAGTTCTTTTCACTGTGAACTCTGACCTTAAATATGCACTCTATGCCCCTCAGTTGCAGGCTATACTTGAAGAAATTTATTGACTTACCTTATCACACAGTATTGAGGTCATATTACCTTATCACACAGTATTGAGGTCATATTACCTTATCACACAGTATTGAGGTCATATTACCTTATCACACAGTATTGAGGTCATATTACCTTATCACACAGTATTGAGGTCATATTATCTTATCACACAGTATTGAGGTCATAGCGAAGTGGTGGTCACATCCTGTTAAGTTTTTAAATGGCCCGAAACGAAATATTTGTTATCCTCATAGAATTTAACAACCCGTAAAAACAAAGTTTTTGACACTAAATCCCTTATATTAACTAAAAGTATTGATTCGGTTCAATATAAGACGCACTGCGCGACAAACACTTACAGACTGAACTCCCCTTGCAGTAAAACACACGGATGTGGTCATCGATGGCTGGAAGGAACTCCAGTGACACGTGGGGGTCAACTATAGCAGACGGCTACATAGAGATACATAGAGATACATAGAGATACATAGAGATACATAGAGATACATAGAGATACATAGAGATACATAGAGATACATAGAGATACATAGAGATACATAGAGATACATAGAGATACATAGAGATACATAGAGATACATAGAGATACATAGAGATACATAGAGATACATAGAGATACATAGAGATACATAGAGATACATAGAGATACATAGAGATACATAGAGATACATAGAGATACACTAATCGAACAGCCCCGTAAAACAAAGTTATTGACTATAAATCCCTTATATATGAGACGTAACTAAAAGTATTGATCATGTTAAAACGCGACAAACATTTACAAACTGAAACTGCCTTAACTCAACTTTGCTGTAAAACGGGGGGGGGGAGGTCTGGTCATCGATCGCTGGACCGAACTCAGTGTGACAAGTAAAATGTAAACACAAGGATGCCGCTACAAATAGTTACATAGACATAAACTAAAAATGCATTAATTTAATTTAATTACGGTATGTTCGATCAATCTGAAATTTTGATACCATGCATTTTTAGGTGACACGAGTCTATGTGCTAAATTTCAGCTTGATAGCATCACGGGAAGTGTGTTATTTTTTACTACGTTTTTATTAACTCACTTTCGTTCCTGTGTGTCGGTCCACAATTTTTCAAATCTGCCAACATAACATTAAACCACTTCTGATGGTTCTAGAGATCTCAAATTTTTTACCACAGATAGATCTTGGATGACAATACATTGTACCAAAATTTCAAATCGATCGAATGTACCGTTATTAAATTATTGGACTTTTTAGTTTATTTATATATAAGTTATGTATTATCCGTCTGCCCTTGTTTACATTACATTCATATGCCGAGTTCACACCAACCCCGACCATAAAAACCATATTTAACATCAAGGGGAGATCAGTCCTTTCTAGTCTGTAAATGTTTGTCAGGCAATGCGTATTATATTTGAACATAATCAATACTTCAAAACTCACCATAGCATACACTTAGACTAAAAAGATACAATAAATAGAAGTAAAAAAAAAGATTTTTAAAAACCACATTTTTATAAGCGGACTAAAAAGAAGAAAATAAAATTTAAAATTTTAAAATATTATGAAACAATTACTATGCAGTAATATGACTAAAAACGTGGGCGGGCACTTTTTTAGGGGTTTGGCTAAAATGATTTTAAATCATTAATTTAATTACGGTACGTTCGATCGATCTGAAAATTTTGAAATTTACAATGCATTGATAGGTGACACAGGTCTATGTGCAAAATTTCAGCTCTATATGAACACGGGAAGTGGGTTATAGTTTATCTTTGTTTTTTTCCGTGGGCGGGACCACGACAGAGAGAGAGAGAGAGAGAAAAGAGAGAGAGAGAAGAGAGAGAGAGAGAGAGAAGAGAGAGAGAGAGAGAAAAGAGAGAGAGAGAGAAGAGAGAGAGACAGAGAGAGAGAGAGAGAGAAAAGAGAGAGAGAGAGAGAAGAGAGAGAGAGAGAGAAGAGAGAGAGAGACAGAGAGAGAGAGAGAGAAGAGAGAGAGAGAGAGAGAGACAGAGACAGAGAGAAGAGAGACAGAGAGAGAGAGAGAAGAGAGAGAGAGAGAGAAGAGAGAGAGAGAGAGAGACAGAGACAGAGAGAGAGAGAGAGACAGAGAGAGACAGAGAGAGAGAGAGAGAGAAGAGAGAGAGAGAGAGAAGAGAGAGAGATAGACAGAGAGAGAGAGAGAGAGACAGAGAGAGAGAGAAAAGAGAGAGAGAGAGAGAGAGAGAGAGAGAGAGAGAAGAGAGAGAGAGATAGAGAGACAGAGAGAGAGAGAGAGAGAGAGAGAGAGAAGAGAGAGAGAGAAGAGAGAGAGAGACAGAGAGAGAGAGAGAGAAGAGAGAGAGAGAGACAGAGACAGAGAGAGAGAGAGAGACAGAGACAGAGAGAGAGAGACAGAGAGAGACAGAGAGAGAGAGAGAGAAGAGAGAGAGAGAGAAGAGGGAGAGATAGACAGAGATAGAGAGAGACAGAGAGAGAGAGAGATAGAGAGAGAGAGAGATAGAGAGAGAGAGAGAGAGAGAGAGAGAGAGAGAGAGAGAGAGAGAGAGAGAGAGAGAGAGAGAGAGAGAGAGAGAGAGAGAGAGAGAGAAAGATGTTATCCTAAGCTGTAGCTGTGAGATCTTAACAGGCTGCCCATGTTGTCAATTTTTATGAACATTATTTGAAGTGAATCTCCGGGAAAAGATAATCGCGTCTTCAGTTTCTACACAATCATTATAGGACATGGTAGAACAAACTGGTAGAACAAACTGGTAGAACAAACTGGTAGAACAAACTGGTAGAACAAACTGGTAGAACAAACTGGTAGAACAAACTGGTAGAACAAACTGGTAGAACAAACTGGTAGAACAAACTGGTAGAACAAACTGGTAGAACAAACTTGTAGAAAAAACTGTCATTGTTTGAATAAGAAATAAAAGGCGGAACTCTTTCTCCTTTTCATGTTTTATTGAGAGTTGTGTGACAATACCCAAACATGTGAACCTCGATTCCCCCAAAACTTATTTGTGACTTCCAGGGATGTTTTTAACAGAGATTTTCACATCTTGACACAGGTGAGTGATACAGGTGAGTGGCACAGGTGAGTGACACAGGTGAGTGACACAGGTGAGTGACACAAGTGAGTAACACAAGTGAGTGACACAGGTGAGTGACACAGGTGAGTGACACAGGTGAGTGACACAGGTGAGTGACACAGGTGAGTGACACAGGTGAGTGACACAGGTGAGTGACACAGGTGAGTGACACAGGTGAGTGACACAGGTGAGTGGCACAGGTGAGTTGCACAGGTGAGTGGCACAGATGAGTGGCACAGGTGAGTGACACAGGTGAGTGACACAGGTGAGTGACACAGGTGAGTGACACAGGTGAGTGACACAGGTGAGTGACGATCTTTTGTTACAGAATCAGTTTAATTATCTTGATGACGTATGTGCCCGTTCCTCTACAGTTTGACGTATATGCCAGTTCCTTTACAGTTTGAGCTCATTAACTTCATATCAAATTTCTTATGTTACGAAAGAAAACTTGTTGAAATTTCAGCTTGTTTATCTCTTGTTGGATCAGTGTCTGTAACATTGCATGTCTGCTAGCAAATTTGGCATCAGTGTTTGTAACATTGTATGTCTGCTAAAAAACTTGGCATCAGTGTTTGTAACATTGTATGTCTGCTAGCAAATTTGGCATCAGTGTTTGTAACATTGTATGTCTGCTAGCAAACTTGGCATCAGTGTTTGTAACATTGTATATCTGCTAGCAAACTTGGCATCAGTGTCTGTAACATTGTATGTCTGCTAGCAAACTTGGCATCAGTGTTTGTAACATTGTATGTCTGCTAGCAAACTTGGCATCAGTGTCTGTAACATGGTATGTCTGCTATAGCAAATTTGGCATCATTGTTTGTAACATTGTATGTCTGCTAGCAAACTTGGCATCAGTGTTTGTAACATTGTATGTCTGCTAGCAAACTTGGCATCAGTGTCTGTAACATTGTATGTCTGCTAGCAAACTTGGCATCAGTGTTTGTAACATTTTATGTCTGCTAGCAAACTTGGCATCAGTGTCTGTAACATTGTATGTCTGCTATAGCAAATTTGGCATCAGTGTTTGTAACATTGTATGTCTGCTAGCAAATTTGGCATCAGTTTCTGTAACATTGTATGTCTGCTACCAAACTTGGCATCAGTGTCTGTAACATTGTATGTCTGCTACCAAACTTGGCATCAGTGTCTGTAACATTGTATGTCTGCTACCAAACTTGGCCTTGGTGTTTGTGCGAAAATGTTTCCTTCAAGAGATTTAAAGATGGCCTCAATATTAAATGCTTTGATTGGATGTCACCATTTCAAAGCAATTATTGATACAACATTGAAAGCCAAAAGTCAGTTTCAAAAGTGATCTGGATATGTACCCACAAGAAATCATGTAATTATCTTTTTTTTTCCTTACGTTGCATTCTTTGATAAACTGTGTTTGTATATTTATTTGTCAAGTTTCTTCTCCCTGCGTTGAATTCTTTGATAAACTGTGTTTGTATATTTATTTGTCAAGTTTCTTCTCCCTGCGTTGAATTCTTTGATAAACTGTGTTTGTATATTTATTTGTCAAGTTTCTTCTCCCTGCGTTGAATTCTTTGATAAACTGTGTTTGTATATTTATTTGTCAAGTTTCTTCTCCCTGCGTTGAATTCTTTGATAAACTGTGTTTGTATATTTATTTGTCAAGTTTCTTCTCCCTGCGTTGAATTCTTTGATAAACTGTGTTTGTATATTTATTTGTCAAGTTTCTTCTCCCTGCGTTGAATTCTTTGATAAACTGTGTTTGTATATTTATTTGTCAAGTTTCTTCTCCCTGCGTTGAATTCTTTGATAAACTGTGTTTGTATATTTATTTGTCAAGTTTCTTCTCCCTGCGTTGAATTCTTTGATAAACTGTGTTTGTATATTTATTTGTCAAGTTTCTTCTCCCTGCGTTGAATTCTTTGATAAACTGTGTTTGTATATTTATTTGTCAAGTTTCTTCTCCCTGCGTTGAATTCTTTGATAAACTGTGTTTGTATATTTATTTGTCAAGTTTCTTCTCCCTGCGTTGAATTCTTTGATAAACTGTGTTTGTATATTTATTTGTCAAGTTTCTTCTCCCTGCGTTGAATTCTTTGATAAACTGTGTTTGTATATTTATTTGTCAAGTTTCTTCTCCCTGCGTTGAATTCTTTGATAAACTGTGTTTGTATATTTATTTGTCAAGTTTCTTCTCCCTGCGTTGAATTCTTTGATAAACTGTGTTTGTATATTTATTTGTCAAGTTTCTTCTCCCTGCGTTGAATTCTTTGATAAACTGTGTTTGTATATTTATTTGTCAAGTTTCTTCTCCCTGCGTTGAATTCTTTGATAAACTGTGTTTGTATATTTATTTGTCAAGTTTCTTCTCCCTGCGTTGAATTCTTTGATAAACTGTGTTTGTATATTTATTTGTCAAGTTTCTTCTCCCTGCGTTGAATTCTTTGATAAACTGTGTTTGTATATTTATTTGTCAAGTTTCTTCTCCCTGCGTTGAATTCTTTGATAAACTGTGTTTGTATATTTATTTGTCAAGTTTCTTCTCCCTGCGTTGAATTCTTTGATAAACTGTGTTTGTATATTTATTTGTCAAGTTTCTTCTCCCTGCGTTGAATTCTTTGATAAACTGTGTTTGTATATTTATTTGTCAAGTTTCTTCTCCCTGCGTTGAATTCTTTGATAAACTGTGTTTGTATATTTATTTGTCAAGTTTCTTCTCCCTGCGTTGAATTCTTTGATAAACTGTGTTTGTATATTTATTTGTCAAGTTTCTTCTCCCTGCGTTGAATTCTTTGATAAACTGTGTTTGTATATTTATTTGTCAAGTTTCTTCTCCCTGCGTTGAATTCTTTGATAAACTGTGTTTGTATATTTATTTGTCAAGTTTCTTCTCCCTGCGTTGAATTCTTTGATAAACTGTGTTTGTATATTTATTTGTCAAGTTTCTTCTCCCTGCGTTGAATTCTTTGATAAACTGTGTTTGTATATTTATTTGTCAAGTTTCTTCTCCCTGCGTTGAATTCTTTGATAAACTGTGTTTGTATATTTATTTGTCAAGTTTCTTCTCCCTGCGTTGAATTCTTTGATAAACTGTGTTTGTATATTTATTTGTCAAGTTTCTTCTCCCTGCGTTGAATTCTTTGATAAACTGTGTTTGTATATTTATTTGTCAAGTTTCTTCTCCCTGCGTTGAATTCTTTGATAAACTGTGTTTGTATATTTATTTGTCAAGTTTCTTCTCCCTGCGTTGAATTCTTTGATAAACTGTGTTTGTATATTTATTTGTCAAGTTTCTTCTCCCTGCGTTGAATTCTTTGATAAACTGTGTTTGTATATTTATTTGTCAAGTTTCTTCTCCCTGCGTTGAATTCTTTGATAAACTGTGTTTGTATATTTATTTGTCAAGTTTCTTCTCCCTGCGTTGAATTCTTTGATAAACTGTGTTTGTATATTTATTTGTCAAGTTTCTTCTCCCTGCGTTGAATTCTTTGATAAACTGTGTTTGTATATTTATTTGTCAAGTTTCTTCTCCCTGCGTTGAATTCTTTGATAAACTGTGTTTGTATATTTATTTGTCAAGTTTCTTCTCCCTGCGTTGAATTCTTTGATAAACTGTGTTTGTATATTTATTTGTCAAGTTTCTTCTCCCTGCGTTGAATTCTTTGATAAACTGTGTTTGTATATTTATTTGTCAAGTTTCTTCTCCCTGCGTTGAATTCTTTGATAAACTGTGTTTGTATATTTATTTGTCAAGTTTCTTCTCCCTGCGTTGAATTCTTTGATAAACTGTGTTTGTATATTTATTTGTCAAGTTTCTTCTCCCTGCGTTGAATTCTTTGATAAACTGTGTTTGTATATTTATTTGTCAAGTTTCTTCTCCCTGCGTTGAATTCTTTGATAAACTGTGTTTGTATATTTATTTGTCAAGTTTCTTCTCCCTGCGTTGAATTCTTTGATAAACTGTGTTTGTATATTTATTTGTCAAGTTTCTTCTCCCTGCGTTGAATTCTTTGATAAACTGTGTTTGTATATTTATTTGTCAAGTTTCTTCTCCCTGCGTTGAATTCTTTGATAAACTGTGTTTGTATATTTATTTGTCAAGTTTCTTCTCCCTGCGTTGAATTCTTTGATAAACTGTGTTTGTATATTTATTTGTCAAGTTTCTTCTCCCTGCGTTGAATTCTTTGATAAACTGTGTTTGTATATTTATTTGTCAAGTTTCTTCTCCCTGCGTTGAATTCTTTGATAAACTGTGTTTGTATATTTATTTGTCAAGTTTCTTCTCCCTGCGTTGAATTCTTTGATAAACTGTGTTTGTATATTTATTTGTCAAGTTTCTTCTCCCTGCGTTGAATTCTTTGATAAACTGTGTTTGTATATTTATTTGTCAAGTTTCTTCTCCCTGCGTTGAATTCTTTGATAAACTGTGTTTGTATATTTATTTGTCAAGTTTCTTCTCCCTGCGTTGAATTCTTTGATAAACTGTGTTTGTATATTTATTTGTCAAGTTTCTTCTCCCTGCGTTGAATTCTTTGATAAAACTGTGTTTGTATATTTATTTGTCAAGTTTCTTCTCCTGCGTTGAATTCTTTGATAAACTGTGTTTGTATATTTATTTGTCAAGTTTCTTCTCCCTGCGTGATCTTGATAAACTGTGTTTGATATTTATTTGCAAGTTTCTTCTCCTGCGTTGAATTCTTTGATAAACTGTGTTTGTATATTTATTTGTCAGTTTCTTCTCCCTGCGTTGAATTCTTGATAAACTGTGTTTGTATATTTATTTGTCAAGTTTCTTCTCCCTGCGTTGAATTCTTTGATAAACTGTGTTTGTATATTTATTTGTCAAGTTTCTTCTCCCTGCGTTGAATTCTTTGATAAACTGTGTTTGTATATTTATTTGTCAAGTTTCTTCTCCCTGCGTTGAATTCTTTGATAAACTGTGTTTGTATATTTATTTGTCAAGTTTCTTCTCCCTGCGTTGAATTCTTTGATAAACTGTGTTTGTATATTTATTTGTCAAGTTTCTTCTCCCTGCGTTGAATTCTTTGATAAACTGTGTTTGTATATTTATTTGTCAAGTTTCTTCTCCCTGCGTTGAATTCTTTGATAAACTGTGTTTGTATATTTATTTG